>OY725496.1:2675010-2694213 GCA_963281255.1 Aphrocallistes beatrix
ATATATATATATATATATATATATATATATATATACAGTCAGGGTCGCTTATTGTGAACCACCAGGGGACCAAAAATCTGTTCATAATAGAGTTACTTCATATTAAGCGAACTTGATTCTATACAAATCCTATCTAAAAATGAAATTAGGACCAGGAGGTTAGTTCATAAAAAACGAATGTTCATATTAAGCGGGTTCATAATAAGTGACCTTGACTGTATGTATATATATATATATTAGGTTGCTCCAAGAAATTCCAAAGTTTGAATATTATGATATACACTCTTCAAATAGTTTACCTCGATCACCAAGTATTCACCATAAAATGTTCATGCAATTTGGAGATGGTTTAGTGGTTGCGCAAGGTAACCTTCCCCTCGTGATAATTTATAATGGGATATGTCCGGATTGAGGCCAGATGTTGTAAAAAGCGTACTTCCGACATTTGAATATATTAGTAGCTTGATTTTTGTGATATTTGAGGGTGGTTTTATATCAGCTAATAATACATTTTAGTAACCTAAAATCTACCGGTTCCGAGATATTGGTGAAAACAATTGGGACCATTAATAATTTCAACTATGAAGGCTGGTCCCAACAGTTTTCACTAATATCTCGGAACCGGTAGATTTTAGGTTGTTAAAATGTATTATTAGCTGATATAAACCCACCCTCAAATATCACAAAAATCAAGCTACAAATATATTCAAATGTCAGAAGTACGCTTTTTACAACTTCTGGCCTCAACCCGGACATATCCCATTATAAATTAGCACGAGGGGAAGGCTACCTTGCGCAAACACTAAACTCCAAATTGCATGAACATTTATGGTGAATACTTGGTAATCAAGGTAAACCATTTAAAGAGTGTGCATTATAAGATTCAAACTTTGTAATTTTTGGAGCACCCTAATAAATATATATATATATATATGTTACAAATTGAAGAAACTACCAGGCACAGAAAGCTGATTTTTGGCATGTTGGAGTCTTTTGGCTATGGCTCCACTAAGTTCTGACCCCAAAGGAAAATTTCAACTCATCATTGAATTATGACGTCATTATCACATTTTGTATAATTAGACAATTCAGTTTTTCGACTACAACTCCGCTATTTTAGGTGATACAAGACTGAAATTTTAAAAGAATATGTGAATTAATATATCTTAAATATGATACGACTATAATCAAAAAATGATAACTCATCACTCTGTTATGACGTTACCAGTGCGCATCAAAAATTTAAAAATTGTCAAATTTTGTGATTTTTTGAGCGTTATCAATTATAACAGTAAGATAGACGTTTTTAGGGATGTTGTCGCCTAGGCTCACGCGCTCAAAGGGCTCCTCTGGCAGACACAGTGTCCACCAGCCGCGCTGCGCTGCGAAAGTGAATCATGCATGTATATATGCTACAGTCAGATTGTGAAATTAGGGATTTCATGAAATGCTTAGTGATCTCACGAAATTACTGGGCATTTCGTGAAAAAGTGTTGGTTTTTTCATGCAAAGCCTAGTAATTTCGTGAAATCACTAGCTTTTTCATGAAATAACTGATTACACACATTGACTGTAACAAAAATATATATATCTACGTATATCTGTAACGAATTGATTGAAGAAACTGCCATGTACAGAAGGCTGATTTTTGGCATGCGTGTCTTTTGGCTATGGCTCCAACAAGTTCTGAACTGAAGAAAATGTCGACTCATCACGGAATTATGACATCATTGTCCCTTTTTTACTCAGAAATCTGTTTTTTGACCATAACTCATCCATTTTAAATTTATTACTTGGTGGATATTTTTGGTCTAGTGTTATATGGGAAGATAATATCAAGCAGTGGTAGGTAAACCATGATTTTGATTCAAATAGACTATTTCGATGTAAACTACTTGTGGGATGGTTTTTTTGGATATTTATCAATAACCCCTAATTATTGTGATAAAATTTATCCATATAATATATACACTATTTCTATGAATTCAGTTAGAAATTAAAATACTATATATAAATAGTGGTGACCTGACTAGTTATAGCTGCCCTCTACAGTTATTTCGTTCTACCATCTTTTTAGATTTTCTAGATATAAATTGGATTGGAAAATAATTAAAATAATCCTTATAATTTTCAAAGAAAATGAAATGTTAGATGTTAGAGCCACTTTTGTAATTTTAATACTTCAGCAAAATTTGAGTGTATTGAGTTCCAAAAATTTACTTGGATTGGAAAATATACTCACTGGCGATGAAATACTAAACAAATTGTGCTCAATGTTGACAAGTTAGGGAAGTCATGGTTACGTTAGTTAAGTTAGATTGACACGCACAACTAGGCTTAGAAAAATAAAGTGGATTAAACACATATGTTGAAAGATTCGCTACTTGTACTACCTGCAGGATCAAAAAAAGTGTTGGTATTGTTATAGCGCACAACCTTTTAAGCGTGGAAAGAAGATACGCGAATCGGAGGAAGAGGTAGCCCGAAGGAAAAAAATTGTGAGTTCATTGTCTTCCGTTCCCAAAATGATCGATAGATCAAGCTTAACTTCCCAACCTACCCAAATCTCATTACAACAAAAAGTGGCAACTATTTGTGAAGCGGTAACCGGTTTATCTGCTGATGAACGCATAGCTGTTTTAAAATGTGTATCAGAGGAAGTTTTGAACCTACTTCCCTACATAAACTTGACAAACGAGTGTATATCCCTACTATGCAGCAATAACCTCAGCAAAAGAATCCCGAATATCAATATTTGCAATGTTATCTAAGGTGCAGGATATTTTTGCAGATCGAGAAATTATCCCAAGTGCAGATGTAAAGTGCATGCAAATTATTCTTGGCCTCAGCAATAATGCATGCCCTGGGGCACTATGAACACAAAGATCATTATTGTGTGACCTAGATATAACCTTTTCTCAAAAAAGAACCTAGGACGGGTAAACTAGCAAAAGAACACGTCAAAATGATCAAAAAGAAGAAGCATTTTAGAAGGCAGAAATTCCCTCCTTTTTGAAAATAACCAACTAAGTAAATCACTAGCTACAAGCGCGCTTCGCTTGCTTGCGCTGCGCAGCTGGCGGACACAAAGTGCCGGCCAGAGGCTCCCTTTGAACACCTGGGTTCACATTGATTAATTAAAAAGGAGATAACATCTCTAAATACGTCTGTCGTACTGTTATAATCGATATCGCACGAAAAATCACCAAATTTGTCAATAATTTAAATTTTTGATGAAAAATAATGACGTCATAACATATTGATGAGTCATCATTTTTTGGTGATAATTAAACCACATTTTAATAATACAAGCGCGCTTCGCTTGCTTGCGCTGCGCGGATGGCGAACACTTCGTGTCCGCCGGAGGCTCCCTTCGGTCGCCTGGAGGTGACATTGGTTAATTATAAGGGAGATATCATCTATAAATATGTCCATCTTAGTTTTAAATCGATATCACTCGAAAAAACAACAAATTTGTCAATTTTTAAAATTTTAATGAGTAATGATGACGTCATAGCAAAGTGATGTCATCATTTTTTGATGCTAGTTGCATCATATTTGAGACGTGTTAGTATACAGATTCTATTAAAATTTCAGCCTTCTATCTCCTATAATGGTTGAGTTATGCCCGAATAACTGTGTTGCTTAACTTTTTAAAATGTGACAATGACGTCATAATTCATGATGAGTCGACATTTTGCTCTGAATTCAGAACTTACTGGAGCCATAGCCAAAAAACTCCCACATGCCAAAAATCAGCCTTCTGCGCCCGGCAGTTTCTTCAATCAATTCGTTACATATATATACAATAATCGAGTTTTAATAGTAAGGATTAATATACACATTCTATCAAAATTTCAGCCTTCTATCACTTGAAATGGCTTATGGTCGAGTTATGGTCGAAAAATTGAAATTTCCAATTATAAAAAAGGTGACAGTGACGTCATAATTCCATGATGAGTCGACATTTTCGTCTGAGGTCAGAAATTACTGGAGCCATAGCCTAAAAACCACATGCCAAAAATCAGCTTTCTGGGCCTGACAGTTTCTTCAATCAATTCGTTACAGAAATATATATACACAGTCGAACCTGCTATAATGGTCACTCTATATAACGGTCACCTGTCTATAGCGGTCACCAATGAACAGTCCCGTCCGAAATTCCATAATATTGAACCTGTATATAGCGGTCACCTGCTCAACCCGTGCAGCGGCCACCCGTTTGTAGTCCCTTAGTGACCCTAAAACTGTGTATAACGGCCATCACCTGTCTATAACGGGCATCACATTTTTCAACTTTTTATGTGTTTATTATAGGACCTGTTACGAACGATAAACAAGTTTAATGTAATTAGTTCAAGTGATAGATTTCGAAAAAATTGATATTTATTTCACTACGTTGATATCTTTTGAGGATTAAGATAATCACCTGTATATAACGGCCACCTGTGTACAATGCCTGAACAAAAGTATTCGTACACCCCATAATTCCCCATACAAATAGTTATAATACTGATTTATTTAGCGAGTCAAGGTATTTAATTGGTTCGAGATACGCTTAATTTAACTTCAACTTTGAATTCTCCATATTCGAATTACTCACTTTTTAATCTTTCAACTTGTTTACACTCCCCCAAGGTCAAAAATAGACTGTGCCACCTCATACGACCAATGCCATCATATACAATGGTGATCACTCGCGACATGTGACATAGGAATGCAAATGGTGAAAATATACTTAATATTGAAAAGAGTAATTAAGTTGAAAACTTATAAAGTGAGTAATTCGAATATGGAGAATTCGAATTTGAAGTTAGATTAAGCGTATCTCTTACCAATTAAATACCTTGATTCGCTAAATAAATCAGTATTATAACTATTTGTATGGGGAATTATGGGGTGTACGAATACTTTTGTTCAGGCAGTGTATAACGGCCAATTTTGTCTAGTCCCTTGGGTGGCCGTTATATACAGGTTCCACTGTATATATATACTACACGCATACACAAACATTAATAGAGTTTTAATAGTAAGGATATATATACACTAAGCGGACAAAGGTATTTCAACACTTGATTCTTTCCCATACAAATAATACTAAATCGGATTTTTTCATGAAGGGTAATATGTTCAAATTCAAAGAGATACTAAAATTCTGATTTCAGATTCAAATTTACACATTCGAATTAGTCATAGTTGAACATACCTAATAAATTACTCAACTCAATGAACAATCTTATCAGCCTGAGCCACCATAGGTAGTCCATTGCCATCATGTATAGTGGTCAAAATGGGTGTATGTGGCATAAGGTGACACTGATTGATAATTACAAAAAGTTAGGAATGAATGATTTATTAGAAAAATTATCTGGAATCCGATTAGCTGTATTCCACACTGTTTAGAGGCAACCCTCTTCATGAATAGACCCATTTATTGTTTGTATGGGAAAGAATCAAGTGTTGAAATACTTATGTCCGCTTAGTGTATATATATATATACGTATATATCTATAACGAATTGATTGAAAAAACTGCCAGTCGCAGAAAGCTGATTTTGGGAATATGGGAGTCTTTTGGCTATGGCTCCAGTAAGTTCTGAGCTCAGACCAAAATGTCGACTCATCATGGAATTATGACGTCATTGTAACCTTTTTTATAATTAGAAATTTCAGTTTTTCGACTATAACTCAGCCATTTTAGGTGATACAAGGCTGAAATTTAAATAGAATGTGTATATTAATATATCTCACATATGATGCAACTATCATCAAAAAACGATGACTCATCACTCTGTTATGACGCCATCATTACGCATCAAAAATTTTCAATCAAAAATTTATGGACAAATCTGGTGATTTTGCAAGCGACATTGATTATAACAGTAAGACAGACCAATTTAGAGATGTTTTCTCCCTATTAACTAAATAATGGTGACCACAGGCCCTCAAAGGGCGCATCCAGTGGACACAAAGTGTCCGCCAGCTGCAGCGCAAGCAAGCGAAGCGAGCTTGTATATATATATTCACTTGCTTGGGCTGCGCGGCTGGCGGACACTTTGTGTGCACCGGAGGCCTGAGGTCACACTGATTAATTGTAAGGGAGGTAACATCTCGAAATACGTCTGTGGTACATTTTAATCGATATCGCACGAATAATCTCAAAATTTGTCAATTTTGAAAATTTTTATGCATAATGATTTCGTCATAACAGAGTGATCATTTTTTGATGATACTTACATTATATGTGAGATATATTACTATGCACATTCTATTAAATTTTCAGCCTCCTATCCCTTAAAATGGCTGAGTAATGGGTAGAAAAACTAAAATTTCTAATACTAAAAAAAGGTGACAATGACGTCATAATTTCATGATGAGTCGACATTTTCGTCTGAACTCAGAACTTAGTGGAGCCATAGCCAAAAGACTCCCGCATGCCAAAAATCAGCTTTCTGCGTCTGGCAGTTTCTTCAATCAATTCGTTACAGATATATGTATATACACAAACATTAGTCGTTTTAATAGTGAGGATATATATATTTATATACACATTAATCGAGTTTTAATAGTAAGGATATACCTGTACTCCACTGCGGAATGGATTTGTGTAGACAAATTACTGAACCCACTGTAAGTCATGTTTCTAATGATTAATTTGAGTCATTTGTCGCAACTACATATAAATCGTACTCATGCAAGCCTGTAAGTAGTCTTAAAAGAAACAAAAGTTTTGCGCTTTAATGGTAAAGATGGGACTTCCTTAGCTCAACATGCCAGAAGAGATAAGGCTCCATGGATCAGAGCAGGGATCAACATTCATGTACCTGAAATTCTCTCATTGTGAGCGGATATCAAAAATCTTTTGGTTTAACCTGACATTAATTGGTCTTTCCATGTGAGACGCGGTTGAAAAACTAGCTATTATCTATGATATCTCTGGTTTTCAGCCAACACTGATATTACATATCATTTGTCAGCATCTCCCAGATTTCGTGAATGAATAGGCTGAGTTTGGCGGTATATGGTCTTTGTTAGAAGAAACAATAGAGTTAAGTGATGGAGTTCTAAAAAAGCTGGTAAGGTCTATGGTATTAGTGATTATTCGTCTTCCCATTTAACATTAGATCAATTGACTTTGTTACAGAGTAACCAGATTCGTCACATTAAAAGAAATAATCTTAAACGAACCAAGACCCCAAAGAATGTGTACATTAAGAAGCAAAATCCTTGACGATATATAGTTTAATTATTACCAGTATATTATTCACCCTTGATTCGATAAAGAAATTAGTGTATATATATGAGTAAACCCATTATTTATCTATAGTTTCTTTGGCTGATTTGACATGTGAACACTGTTTACTATCATCTACCTTCCACCTATATAATATCAGTGTTTCATACAAGATTTGCATGCAAGGGGGCAGGTACTAGATATCATCTCTTCATTTTATGCTTCATTATATTTATAAGGGGCACTTGAATGAGTAGGGGGGCTAAGTGCCCCCCTTACCACCCTCTGTATAAAAACCTGAATACTAGACCAATACATATCAATCAAGCAATAAGTTTCAATGAATGGTGCATTCTGATTACTGAAGTATTTCTTTATAAAGGTAAATAATTGATTGGAAGATTTGTAAGAACCGTTCCTAGGAAAATCACAATTTGGAAAATGTTTTTCTTGAAAATATTGCAAGTGATGATAAGTTTTCTCAAAATGAAAAAATTAATTTAACAAGTTTTCAGGAGCAGTAAATAGTATGTTGATTGCAGATTCGTAATCAGCGTGAATTTGGATGATTTTGACACCCTGTGTGTACGTAGAGATAAATAAACTAAATAGACTCGATAGGTTAAAACTATTCCATATACTACTAATTGATTCTTAAGATACTAGTAGTCTATGACATTTATTTCCACCATACCATATATATGGTATGGTGGAAATAGTAAAAAAAACACACTATTAATCCTAATGATAAAAAGTCTAACTATTTCCTAAATCCGCAATTCGAATTATTTCCCTTTTCGAAAAGTCGAACCATTTCTGCATTACCATATACAGTACCCGGACAAAAGTATTTGCACACTTCATTATCTCACGTTGATTTAATACTAAATGGGTCTATTTATGATGATTAAAACTCCGAAACGCTAAGTGATACAACTAATCGGGATTCAGATTCGAAATCTTCGCATTCGAATTAGTTATTGTAGGATATTTCTAATCAATTATTAATTCCCAATGTTTTCAAATTATCAATCACTTCCACTTTGGGCCACATATGTCCCTTTTTATCACTATACATGATGGTGTGTACTACCCCCTGTACCACAGGTTGATAATTTTACTCATTGGGTTGAACAATTTATTAGAAATCTTCAACTATTACTAATTCGAATGTGAAGATTTAGAATCTGAATCCCGATTAGTTGTATCACTTAGCGTTTCGGAGGGTACTGTATACCATCATAACTAGTTATAAAGTGGTTCTATTCGTAGAGAGATTTATAATCAAACTGTAACAGAGACGGTAATTTCGATTTCAAATTCATATTCTACACATACGAATTACTCAGGTCTGAAGCCTTCTATTGCCATATTCATTCATAATTTGAATTTTTATCAATATATGTCACTTTGTGCCATTTTTCACTCCCATTACCATTAGACATGATGACGAGGAGTGGCACAAAGTGGCATAGTTTGATGAATCTTGACCTTGGAAGTGAATAAATCAATAGAAGGCATCTAACCTGAGTAATTCGAATGTGTAGAATATTAATTTGAAATCGAAATTATAATATCTGTAACAGTTTGATTACATTTCACTAATGAATAGACCCACTTTATCAATAATATGATGCAAGATAGCAAGGATTTAATACACCTCTTTTATTGAATGGAGACTTATTCAACTACATGACAAATGTTCTAGGTATGGTTTCTAAAAATAATGATATAACTAGACTTAGTTCTTAATTACAATTCATGATCTTCGGGTCTTAGTAGATCGTTGTCAACATTAGATATAATTCAAAAACATAGGTACTATACAGTCGAAACCGGTTTTTTCTCACTCCGGTTTATCCCTACTTATCGTTTTTTTTCATACCATTTGAACCCGTAAAGAAATAGTAAGAAAAAACCGGTTTCGACTGTAGTATTAAATCATTGGATACTTTGAAAATTCCAATATCTTAGTTGAAAGGAGAAATATTCATGGGGGGGGGCAGCTGACTCTCAAAGGGGTATCTACTTGCACAAAATGGACAGTCATTAAATACAATTCGTATGCTAATTATTTAATCCCATAAACTTTGGGGAAGGACGCGCCCCTCGCCCTCCCCCTTTTTGGATCCGTGCCTAATTATGGAAAATACTAAACATAAAATGTTACAAACCTAGACCTAATTTTAGATTAAGGTTAAATTGATTACAACTATTTACAATTGTTAAAACAATGAATACGTAGGTTAATTAATCACGCTTCATTTAATAAGATTTTGATCTTGAGGGACTAAATTTCCTAAATTCTTGAATTTTCGCAAGGGGAATGATGTAAGGTTAGATGTTTTTCTTGAATTCGGTAAATTCAAAGTTCTTCATTTTTCACTTATCTCCATTATTCAAAAGATATTCTTAATCATTCAATGAAATGAATTTTCATTAAAGTATCCTCAATAACAAATATTCATTCACATTTCCAGCTCAACTGCCTTAAATAAGAAGATAGAAAAAAGTAAATTTAATATACAATCTTGACAATGAAACAGTATATGAAACAATATAGCACCAAATCAATATTATCAAGATTAAATGCCATAACTTCAAGTGTATAAATATTTCTAACCAGGAAATCATACTCAAGTTTCGAGCTAAGAAAGACGGGCGAACTAAAAACCTGCATAAAATGCAACAGTAATAGTCGACATCTCAGCTTTCAGATGACTAGAATCGTGATACTATGTCGTTTTTGGTTATAGCCTTTTAAAGTTCAAACACTTAAGTAAATTGAAAAATTTAACTTTAAAACACATTAACTCCCGAAAATGTGGTACGCATCACGATTCTGGAAGAAATTTATTTGAAAATTTTTATTCATGTCATAAACTGGGATTGATATACACTTTCAAAACTTTCTGATTTATACTTGTATACTAATTGGACTCTTCACTTTGAATAAATTAAATGCCACGAAAAATTGATTTTGCTCGTAAGGATATTTTAGAATGACAATCAAAATAATTAATAAACGTCCTTAATAAAATGGAGATAATATATAACGGCTAACAAAGGAGGGGAATTATTAATAGTCGTTATTAATGTGTTGTAGACATCATATAAAATTGTACTACATGATGTTGAGAGCAAATAACTATAAATAAGATACTGTAAGATATGACCAGGAGGGATAAATATAGTTTACATATACAACTAACCGGACAAAAGTATTTGAACACTTTATTATTTCACATACAAATAGTAGTAGATTGATCTCTTCAAGAAGGAAAATAAAATAAAACTATAATAGATAAAAGTAGTCGGATTTTAGATTCGGAATCTACCCATTCTAATTAGTCATACATGAAGTATTAGAATAAATTGCTCACTCCAATGAATAAAGTAATCAACCTTCGCCACCAAAGTTAATTCATCACCACCATGCAGAGTGATAATAATGGACATATGTGGTAGAAGGTGGCACTTCTTGATAATTTAAAAATGTTGGGAGTGAATAATTGATTAGAAATATTCCGCTAGGACTAATTCGATAATGTATATTTAGAAGCTGCAATCCGATTAGTTGTATCTCATATCGTTTAGAAGTATTCGTCTTCATAAATAGAGTCATTTAATACTATTTGCAAGTGGAATAATGAAGTGTCCAAACAGTTCTGTTATAATGTATATCAAACAATACTTTTAGTATTTACGTCCTCTGTAAATAGGCATTGCATTAGAGAGTCTTTACACAAAGGAGTGGGGGAAAGGTGGAGGTCGGCCAGCTTGAATTTGTGAACGCTTATCAAATTAAAATTGTATCCGATAATCAAAATGTGTTTAAATGACCGCTATCCCTAAACAGGGCAGCGGTAGCTCGTAAGTGGGAGCAAATCGAGTTTTTGCAATAATAGTATCACTTTTGAAAGTACAGTATACCCTCTCAGATCCGAACCTCCGAGTTTCGGTCACCGCTCTCAAACGGGCGGGCATCCTCCCGGTTAAAGGTGCCCGTGACTCGGAGTTATGGATTGATTTTGCCTTAATTCCAAATTGATCCTGATACAATGTCAATTAATCTAATAGAATTGCAATAATTTAAAAAGCTATATTTGATTCAAATTTAGTTTAAATATATACGTATACTTCTCTATCATACAACTAAGAATTAATACTTTCTCAGAATGAACTATCCTTATTATTTCATTTACATATTCATTCTAAACTATTTCATTTCAGAGTTATGGGCACCTCTAAGTTACAAGCTGTAATAAGCGTTTAAATCTACCCATAATTGGTATTTATAATTTTACCATTGTAAATTACAATTTTGTTTACTTTTCCGAGTTACGGGCACCTCCGAGTCCGAGATTCGAACCTCTGAGTTATGGACACCTCAGAGATCTGGACATCTCTTAGATAAGTCCTTACGCACATTTTACTTAGTAAACTACATCATTGTAAACCTTTCTCATCATTACGTGTTACTGGATCCGCAGATAACGATGTTTAAAATAAGCTAGAACAGCAGCATTTTGTCGACATTTTCATCCGATATAGTGGAGCCATATCCAAAAGACTCCCACATACCAAAAGCAGCCTTCCATCCCTGACAGTTTCTTCAATCAATTCGTAATACACATACATTAATCGAGTTTTAATAGTAAGGATTTAAAATTTTCTATAGCTCCTGATTAACAGAGGAACGTTCCTTTCAATCGCTTAATCTGTATCATTAAATCGATTAATGGGACGTCATATCCCGATATCCGATGAAAAACAACATTTAAATGGTTTAATCGGGACAAAGCTTTTGATAAATGAATGAATTCAAAATGTTTTGTCCTGATTATGATTACCGAATACGAATTCCGACGACATTTGGATATATAAAAATCATTCGTATATATTGTCCTGATTATGCCTATTCCCAGCTTATCCGAGTTCCTATCATGGGGGTTTAAACATAATTATCATAAATCTAGCTATTAAAAAAGGCCCCTTTAGACAGAATCCGAGTGTACCTACACATTCCTTATTGATGAAATATTCTATGGTGAATCACCAACCTAAGAATGTGCAAACACCTCAGAAACAAAGCTCCTCATAGACGGGATTGTGAGGAGCTTTGTTTCGTAATTTATTGTATGATATACGTTTAATTATTAAGTAATAGCGTGGATTACGATGAGTCATCATTATGACATTGGAATCATATTGTAGAGTCATTCATACTTGAAGGGGTGAAACTAAGTAGGATATTTTTCATGGGGAGCAAGAGGCTGAACTCAAATTGTTGGGATAATATAAGCGAGCAGAGCGAGTAATAAAGGGGGAAAACAATCAAAACTGATACGTATTTAGAAGTTATTAATATGGAGACAATTATAATGAAAAAGATAGTAATTTCAAAAAAGATACCTCTACATATTTTTTTGAATCATAAATTGTAAATATGCATAAATATATTCAGTAGATTTCCTGGAATAATTTGACTCAAATATCTGAAAATAAAGGATCAAAATCAAGCAAAAGAAAATGAATCAAAAATGTGAGTGTAATTGCCCTAACTTAAAAATCTCATAAATAATATAAGATCTGTTTTAGAGGATTCCTTTTGAACGAAAAGACATCCTTCAGTTTGATCCTAAATAAAATCCCGTGTATATTAGTACATAAAACTTGATATAATAAAAATCGTAATCAGTTTGGTGCTATATAGTTTATAATTTCTCAATTAATTAATCAAATAGTGCTTACCTAGAAGGCATATAATACTTACTAGAGTATGATGCAATTTAGACTCAAAGCTATAATTAAGTAATATGACAAATTTCGAGCGAAGCCTTAGATTAGTAATAGCCTCTGTCATGGGAATGATACCTTGGTGAGTATGAACGAGATCGAGATCTATAATAACCTGATCTCCCAACTTTAGGTTGATAGCGAGGTTCTCTTTCATATAATTCGTAACTATTACCATACCTCTCTCTTTCACGCTCATTACGACGCTTGGTCGAAGAACTAGGTTTGCCCATATATATTCCTGGGGTTGGTGTATGTGGTCTCTTCGTGATAGAAAAATCAACCCTAATTTTACGCCCCAACATTTCATATCCATTCATTGTATCCTTGGCATCCTCTGCGTCTGCAATGTCTTCAAAGTAAACAAAACCAAAACCACGACTGCGTCCAGTCTGATGATCATATACAATAACTACTTTCTCTATTGGCCCAAATCTTCGAAATTCGTCTTTCACATCCTTTTCCTTGGTGTCTAGATTTAAACCAAAAACTCCCAAAACACGTGATGCCTCTGGCATATCTCTTTCTTCAAAAACACGCCTTTTCATATGAGGGGAACCAGGCCCACTTGCACCACCTCGATAAAAGGTTGGACGATAGTGTGGTGGACTATAAGATGTTGATCGACTTCTGTATCCACCACTCCTACTATGCACATGCTTACGACGATAATGATGCCTTTGAGATGGAGGAGTACGCTCAAAAGGTGAGTGGCTATAAGAGCGAGAATAATCAGGAGGAGAGTGTGAAAAGGAATGAGATCCACTTCTTGAACGGGAATCAAGATAATTAAGACGAGTTTTATCACGCTTGGAAATATGTTTATGCCTCCGGCGTGAAGATCTCAATGACTTAGAATTACTTGAAGTATTATCATGTCTTCCAACGATTAAAGGAGAACCATGGACCGTGTCATTAGTGTGATCAGGGCCTGATTCGATATCCATTTTCTGACCAAAATTAATATCTTTGAAAAACAGAAATAAAATTTTTAAAAGACAAAATCTACAGAATTAAGAAAATAACTGAAATACATATATCGAAATTCTATCCGTTCATTCATCTTGGGTGATGCTTGTTTTTCATCACCACAAACTCCAAATATGATTCATGAATGTGCAAACCTTTTAAATCAAGATTTATGTTCAACTTTTGAAAGGAATTAGCAATCAGCA
Source organism: Aphrocallistes beatrix (assembly GCA_963281255.1). NCBI lineage: Eukaryota > Metazoa > Porifera > Hexactinellida > Sceptrulophora > Aphrocallistidae > Aphrocallistes > Aphrocallistes beatrix. The sequence goes on from OY725496.1 coordinate 2,689,218, forward strand.
TGGGATTTAAACTTTGAGGGGGGTATATCGGAGATATTAATGAATTTTCTCTTCAACGAAGGAATGTAACAACATTTCGATCCTCTAAATAAAGATTTTTCAATAGTAGGGTAATAATATCTCGTTCGATAATCAGGTTTATCGTAGTATTACTCTACTTAATTAATTAAGACTATATGCAATCGTGTAGCTAGGGGGGGGGCAAACTATTACCAGACCCTAGCAAATCACATTTATTCCCTAGCACTTATCCAATTCGTTTTCCTTCCTTCCTTTCTCAAGAATAAAGTTTTAATTTGCTGGATTACTCAGTAAATCAAAGTTGAAAATGCTTTCTCAATCTATGATATCTTAGTAATACCCGTCCATCTCCAGAGCATTAACGCTACCGTGTGGCAATAGAGACAGCCTTTATATTAGGTATGATTGAACTTTTTTTGTGTTCGACTAGCATAAACGGTAGTTTAATTTATCACTCTAATTTATCAAAATAAGGTTAGCCTTGTTTTTGAAAAATCTGTCCGGGCAGATAGATTTTTCGAAATATTATACTCCTTCGTAAAAACAGTCCGGATCCATAAAATATTAATCGTCAAATTATCATATTATTTTGTTTTCTCACCAAAGATGACAATTATTGTTATCAAGGCATTATGCAGCATGTCCCTAAGACTCTAATACATTACATAAAATAGATGCATTTCATAGATCTTATCGCTAAGTGACATTCCTTAAAGTAGAGAAGAATATTCTCATTGATTGACATTGTTTGTGCTCGAAATCCTAGAATAATATTAAACTCGAAAAAGTTGGGTGGTTTATGAACAGTGTTGCCAGATGAGTTGTTTAACATGTTCATGCCACATACCTTCAAATGTTCATGCCAAGTTCATGCTATACAACATTAAATGTTCATGCAAAGTTCTTGCCAAAACTCAAATGTTCATTCCTAATTCATGCCAAATTAAATAAGTTTTTGCCATGTTCATGCCAAAAGTAAAAAGTTCACGCCATGTTCTTACCATGATCATGCCAAAGGTAAAAAGTTCTTGCCATGTTCATGCCAAAATTAAAAAGTTATCATCATCCAAATTATATTTCAGGTTATTAAAAATACACCAGTGCATGAGATTCTGACTGATATAAACATAATATGGATCCTCAAGTTCAAGTTGTTAATTGATATTGACAAGTATTAAACGATATTGAATTCATAAAATGGCAATTTACGAAACTGAAAAAGTTCATGCCACAAGTCAAAAGTTCATGCCAAGTTCATGCCATAAGTCAAAAGTTCATGTCAAGTTCATGCCACAAGTCAAAGGTTCATACCAAAGTTCATGGTTCATGCCATGTTCATGCCGCAACTCAAAAGTTCATGAAAATGGTCAAATCTATGAACTTCATGATATGGAAACACTGTTTATGAATAAATTAGCGAGAAGTGGCTAGCTAGTTCAATAAGATAGCAGAAAATGGAGAGATTAATGCCATCTCTGTCAGATAACATACATGCTAACGGTCCCGTTTTTGGGGGACGTTGCGCCTTTTGTCACTCTTCTATAGAGCTAATTTTCAAGAGTGTTGCGTTGTTACATAAAATATCTAATAATTTTCCGATTTTTTATTGCTTTTTTTGTTGCGCCTTGCCATGTCCCGAGAAATTCAATGCCGCATCCTGCATAGTTCAAGTTGGTATGCACTAATCTTAAATTAGATCCTTACTATTAAAACTCGATTAATGTGTATATATGTGTATATATATATATTAGGGTGCTCAAAAAAATTCCAAAGTTTAAATCTTATAATGCACACTCTTCAAATGGTTTACCTTGATTACCAAGTATTCACCATAAAATTTTCATGCAATTTGGAGATGGTTTAGTGGTCGCGCAGGGTAGCTTCCCCCTCGTGCTAATTTATAATGGGATATGTCCGGGTTGAGGCCTGAAGTTGTTAAAAGCCTACTTCTGACATTTGAATATATTAGTAGCTTGATTTTTGAGGTTATTTGAGGGTGGTTTTATATAAGCTAATAATACATTTTAATAACCTAAAATCAACCGGTTCCGAGATATTGGTGAAAACAGTTGGGACCAGCCTTCATACTTGAAATTATTCTTCAAATATTACAAAAATCAAGCTACTAGTTTATTTAAATGTCAGAAGTACGATTTTAACAACTTCTGGCCTCAACCCAGACATATCCCATTATAAATTAGCACGAGGGGGAGAATACCTTGCGCGACCACTAAACCATCTCCAAATTGCATGAAAATTTTATGGTGAACACTTGGTGATCAAGGTAAACCATTTGAAGAGTGTGCATCATAAGATTCAAACTTTGGAATTTCTTGGAGCACTCTAATATATATACGTATATATACTCTAACCGGACAAAAGTATTTGAAATCCTTACTATTTTCCATCATAATTAGTCATAAAGTGGGTGTATTCATGGAGAGAAGCGTAATCAAACTGTGACAGATACTGGAATTTCGATTTCAAATTCATATTCTACACATTCGAATTACTCAGGTTTGAAGCCTTCTATTGCCATATTCATTCATAAGTTGAATTATTATCAAAGTAATTCGAAAGTGTAGAATATGAATTTGAAATCGAAATTACAATATCTGTAACAGTTTGATTACATTTCACTCATGAATAGACCCACTTTATAACTAATTATGATGGAAAATATTAAGAATTTCAAATATTTTTGTCCGATTAGAGTATATATATATTTGTAACGAATTGATTGAAGAAACTGCCAGGCACAGAAAGCTGATTTTTGGCATGTGGGAGTCTTTTGGCAATGGCTCCAGTAAGTTCTGACGAAAATGTCGACTCATCATGGAATTGTGACGTCATTGTCACCTTTTTTAGAAATATAAATTTCAGTTTTTCGTCTATATTTCGCCATTTAGGTGATAGAAGGCAAAAAAATTTAATAAATGTTTGTAATAATATACCTCACATATGATGCAACTATCATAAAAAAAGATGACTCATCATTTTATTATGGCGTCATCATTACGCATCAAACTTTACAAATTTACAAATTTGGTGATTTTTCGTGCGATATCGATTATAACAGTAGGACCGATGTATTTAGAGATGTTATCTCCCATATAACCAGATAATGGTGACCACAGGCGCCCAAAGGGCGCCTCCAGCGGACACAAAGTGTCCTCTAGCCGCGCAGCGCAAGCAAGCGAAGCGCGCTTGTTTCTTTAAAAAGATGATGCGTCTGAACCACACCTGACACTCCACTTCCAACAACCCTGATTTATTGATGGGTAAGTCTGAATGATAGAGGCTATATGGCACTCAAACAGTGATAATTCCCATGTCATTCTTGTTATTCCAGGGGTGGTGGCAACCCGCCACCAAAATCTAACTACACTGCAAACACCTTGGGTCCGACGATACAAGACTGTCACCTAAAAGTGCAGTCCGAGCACCTACCTAGTAAACTCCTTTTGAGAGCTTCCAACGTATTAATTGATAATCCTACTGTACATCAAAATATCCTTTTAATATGGATCTTTGGCTAAAGCATATGTATATTCAGCACATTGGTACGAGAACCATTGAGTTTTAATATAGATATATTAAAACCAATGGGTTTCTTTTGTTCGTTTGTTTGTGCAAAGTTGATTAAAGAACTGAGAGGTGCTAGAAACGTAAAATTTGGCACGCAGGTAATTAATAATGAAACTAGAAGGGAGTTCGAAGATCTAAGCGAAATCTTCATCTATCTCAGCGGGGATAGATGACAAATTGTACTAAAACCAATGAAATTCGATTATTTTATAATACAATTACATTGTGATCTAAACAGTAGTGACTTACATATGTACAATGCATACAATCGCATACAATCGGATTATTTGTAACTGAAATTCATTGGTTCATGTGAGAACCAATCAATTATCAGGTTTTATAATACGATTCACACGATTATATTTCATATAAACAAGCGCTTCGCTTGCTTGCGCTGCGCGGCTTGCGGACACTGTGTATCCGCAGAGTAGCCCCGCAGGTGCCTGGGAATATTTAAGAAACAAATTGCTTTTCTAATTCTTTACTAAAATGTCATTCATCTACGCGTAATCATGAATTCAGAACGGGAGAAGAAAATTAGTGATAAAATCAATTTGCTCAATATTAAGCTAACTAATCCTGAATGCAATGTCAATTTGAAACTACAAAGTTCACATTATGAAGATTATTATACAGTACCCAGGACAAAAGTATTCGACCGCCACAGAAACCTTCCATACAAATAGTATGAAAGTGGATCAATTCATAAAGGAATCAAGGCTGGATTCGGTTAACCGCAGTCAATCACGGTAAACGGTTAAGAAAATCTTGGATCGGATAGCCGATCTGCTTTATTTTCTAAATATTTAGACTAATTTCATTGTTTTTCGATGAAGATTCATGAATATTACTTCTAAATTTTGTTATTACAATTTTCTAACCATATACGTAGTATATTTCGAGACCACTGAAGATTGTAAATTTTTCAATATCAGGTTCAATATTAGTCGACAAATCCATATTTATACTAATTAATATTGACATCGATTAACCGGTTAACCGCCCTGGAGGAAACCAAAATAACCGACCCCGAATATCGGTTAACCAACCCCAGCCCTGAAGGAATATGCACTCAAACTATAAGAAAAATTTTGATTTCTAATTACTAATCTACACATTGGAATTACTCATAATTGAGATCCCAACTCGATTACTAACTCCCAAAATTATAAATATCTCCCTTTGATACTTGATGCAACTTGTCCTGAGTCACGACTATTAAATATTATGGCGATTAGTGACGCAAAGTATCGGAGGCATAAATTTCTACATGAAAATAAGTATTTGTATTGAAGTCTTAAGAATTTGTAATTACGAATCTGAAATCAAAAATGGAATAATTGCTATAATCAATCATTTTGATGATTAAATTCCAATGTATCCTTAC
>OY725496.1:2694413-2859065 GCA_963281255.1 Aphrocallistes beatrix
AGAAGAAAAAAAGATTCAATACATTTAAAATAGAAAATTTTATATGATATGCTACACGTACCAAAAATACTTTTGGAAGAGGAGGGGTGGCTCATTTAAACCATCTACAAATAAATAATAGCAAATATAAGACATTGTTGTTATCATTTATTAGTTGTTCATATATTATGCAAATATATTTCTTCTAAGTACAGGATTAATGAGTATGAAACTTTTTATCTATGTCATATCCTGTGGAGATTATTGGACTTGGGTGTGTTTCCGATATTATTCTATTTAACAGATCCTATCGTATATTATTATAGGTACGCCATTTTAAAACTAGTGTTGGTGTGCGGCTGGCCGTAATTCTTCCCCTAGTAAGATTTTAAAAATATAATTCGAATTTGGATGAAGTGAGACAATATATGGTAATTTGCACCTTTCAATTTCGAAATCTGTTAATTCTTCATGATTGCGTAGCATTTTGGGGATTTTACTATTTCAGCTTTTGGTAAATTATCGCTATATCCAATAAAATTAGTATGTAATATTATCGACGGACCTCAAATCAAAGATAATTTAAAACTACTACGTATATCCAATATCAACTAAAGGAGAAATATTTACTATATTGTTTCAAAAAATAGGATAAACCCTAGATCAAAGGTTGAAAGCTAGCCTCTAGCATATTTCCAAAATTAATCTACTTTTTATGCATCTATTGTAAATAAAAAATGAATTATTTAGAACTAGATTTACAAATACTTACCTGCGCACACGTGAGCCTATCTTCTTCCTATAAAAAGGAACATAAAATAAATAATAAATTAACTGTAGGTACTTTTAGGTAGGTATCAGTGCTCGACAAATCTGGACGTTTGTTGGCGATAGCAACCAGGATATAGCGATAAGCCACCAAATTCCGGAGCTGGTGTTTAATTAAGTCAACAGAAAAAGTAAATGGTGGTTAAGATAGTCACCACCAAATTTAGAAATTTCTGCTTTTTGGGCATAACTCTTCCATTATAAAAATAGAGGGTTGAAATTAGACTAACAAATTCTAAATAATGCTTCTTAATGAAGTTATCAAAATAAACCACTAGCAATTAATTCATTACCGTTACCAAGACACATCATTAATCAAGTGAATTGATTAACATGCTATAATAGATATATAAATGCAGCAAGTATGACTGGACTATACGTAAGTGTAGTCCGAATTATTTTTAGTACGTTGTATTGAGCCACCAGATTCAGGTTTATATATTCGATTTCCGTCCATGTTGATTTACCAGATATCCCGTCCGGTCGGATAATAAAATATATTGACAAAATGTACAAATAGATGCGTTGCCTTAAAAACAAAATTTATAAATAAACTGTGCAAATGATTCCAAATCGAAGTTATCCTATATTTTAGTGTGCTTCCTATAGTATTAGTATACATAGTAGCATAGCTACTATACTAATAGTATAGGATGCACAGTACTAAAATGAGGATGTTCCGGCCGACCGGCCATCCGAAATTCGTGTCCTGGTCGGAGTTTAAGAGATATCGTCTTGAAATTTTTACAGGAGGTGCAAAGTGATATGGAGATGTGCACCTCGGTATACGATTTTCGATTTATGCTGAATCAGCATGATGACACTGCATTTTGTCACTTTTACCATTTCTCCTCTATTAGCCAAAGTATAAATAGTAGAAACTTGATATTGATATGGAAGGTAGGCAATGGAGTGAATCTAGGATTAAGTTCGAAGATCTAAGCGAAATGTTCACACCTCACCGAGATAGGTGACAAAATGTGCTGACCAATCAATCGATAAGAAATATTGCGAATAGAGTAGATTTATCTATTGGGACTATTCACTCAATTATTCATGACCAACTTGGGCTCAAGAAATTCAAAGCAAAGTGGATACCAAAAATGTTATCTGAAGATCAAATGCGGGTCAGAGTGGAGACTAGTAAGAGAATGCTTGACCTGTATATGTCCAATCCAGAAGATTTTCATGCAAGGCTGGTTACAGGAGATGAAACCTGGATATACTACCATGATCCTTTAACTGTTAACGAGGCCGCAGAATGGAGACATAAAGATTCTCCCAAGCCCAAGTCCCTCGACTTGGTAATCCTTGTCCAAAGTCGAAATCAAAGGTGATGTTATCAATATTTTGGGATTCTAAGGGACCATTGTTGCTTGATTATCTACCAAAGAATACAACTGTTACTGGAGCATATTATGCTGATCTAATGACGAGATTACGTGATTCAATAAAGACGAATAGGCGTGGGATGCTTAAGAAAATTCCACTCCTTTTACACGATAATGCCCCATCCCACAAAAGCCATATTGCACAAGAGGCAATAAGAAATTGTGGCTTTAAACAGGCTGAACACCCACCCTACAGTCCTGATTTAGCTCCCAGTGACTTTTATCTATTTCCTATTGCTAAGCAAGCACTACGTGGAAAGAGTTTTGACGAAGATGATGCCTTGGAATCGTGTTTGAAGACTGGCTGGACGCTCAAGACAAAAAATTCTTTCATCATGGTATAGAGAAACTTAAAGATAGATGGCTTAAATGTATTGAACTAAAAGGGAATTATGTTGAAAATTAACAATTAACAATTACTATACTAGTTACATAAATGCTAAATTCCACGAACTTATTGAACACCCTGTAGTTCATTATTAGGCTAGTTAGTGTACTTTTATTTTAAATGGACTTTTGAGGGTTTTCTGCATAATACTGGGCTTGTTTTAGTTCCACTGGACTGCTCGACAATTAATGATTCAAAGTGTTTCCAGAATGTGGGATGATGCATGCAGCAGTACTCTAAAAGCACGATGCCAAGTTTCCACAGCATTTGTGGGGTTCTGGGTATTCCATACGCAACTAAATGAAATTTATTCCACATATAGATAGGGAATAATGGTGGATCATTGTAGCCGAATTCATCAGACTTTCTTACAAATGTATTTCCAAAGTAATTGTAGAGTGGTAATGCAACAGGGGAATTTGAATTTTCATATTTTTAAATGTTGTTAAGACGTATTGGGGTGGTAAATAAGCCAAGGATGGTAGCATCCTGATCGTTAAAGAAAATTCTGTAGCACTCGAATAATGATTTTGTAAACCTAATTCTTGAACTTTTCTGTCTTGTATCAGTGGAAGAAGCAACTCTTGACGTATGTCATTGGCCAAATCTCTCTTAAAGTATTAATGGCAGCTTGTTCGAAATAACTAGGATATATTATGGATTGGTATTTCTTAATTTAGAAGTTTATAAACTCACAATGTGCATGGTCCCCCCTCTACGGCGGGCCCCGCGGGCCCAGATCTGTATTCCACGGCGGGGCCCTCCGTTCCGTTCCGATCCGGGTTTGACCAACCCGGAATAGATCTGAGCATGTCACTAGATTTAAAAAATGTAATTTGCATTAGCAAAATAAATTTGCATCAACTGACACTAAGTTTATCTATTATTTCAAAAAACGTCTAGTTATAGGAGCTATCCTATCGGTAGAGAGTGTACGACATCCGTCTGTTCAGACGTCTTTAATGAAGCTACTAAACCGATTTTGATCAAACTTGGAACATAGATTCCTCAAATGATGTAATTTGTCCACCACTGTTATAGTGAGTCCCTCACTTAGTAGAGCTTAGGGATCGACCGGGAATCCCAGTTAATTCCGGTTTCGCCAGGAATTGGTTATTTTCAGCAGGGATCGTCTAAATCATATTTATATAAGGAAAATCCGCATGAACAATATAATCATATAATATATGGTTACACGATTTAACTTGTTATTATGTTCATCCTTACAATTAAAACTTGATTAATATATAAATATATATATACAAGCACGCTTCTCTCGCTGCGCTACACGACTTGGGGACATTGTGTGTCCGCAGAGTCACCCTGCGGGCGCCTGGAGTTACTCAATCTGACCTATTTTGGGAATTTCTTTCTTTATATAAATATTGTAAACAAAAGTTAACGAATAGTTTCTCATAAAGGGTCCGAAAATCTACACCCCTAAAAACCCCATGTCAACCGTTGGAAGCTAGTCTCTAGCATATTTTTCAAAATTCTTTAAATGGTGTAAAAATATGTACATAATCTTTTTTATTGCGATACACTATAATACATTTAAGATATCAAACATAAGTTGTAGCTTTGAAGCATTAATAACAATGACGATCTATTGTAGTGTCGTACAATGATTACTATTGTGATCGTGTAGTCCTTTATTTAGTATAGAAAAGGTGTGAAAATTTTTTTTGTAGAGGTGTGAAAATTTTGTTTAGATCTTAGAACTTAATCGTAGTCATATCATTTGTCAGTTACATACAAATTTTAATATCTTAACGACTTGCCAATTCTTCAATCAATTCGGACAAACACACACACAAAAATCTTTTATATATAAGATATACTACCTGACCAATAGTATACTATAAATCCATTTAGAAGATTCCTATAGATAATCCTTTCTAAAGCGCAATTAATAGTGCCTGTATCGCCTTGTGCCACTTGTCACCATTATATATTATTGGAACTAGTGAATCAAGGTGGCACAAGCGATAATAATCCCTTTTAGACATAATTGATGAATAGGAAACTTCTAAACTGAGTAACTCCAGGGTGTAGATTTCGAATTTGATATTAGATTTCAGTAAATGTTGTGAGTTTCAATAGCGAGACCCATTTTATTGTTTATGATGCAAAGCAATATGGTGTTCCAATACTTTTGGCCAGGTAGTAGATTGAAGAAATTGCTAGGCGCAGAAAGCTGATTTATGAGAGTCTTTTGGCTATGGTTCCACTAAGTTCTGACCTTAGACGAAAATTTCAACTCATCATGGAATTATGACGTCATTTTCACCTTTTTATAATTAGAAATTTCAGTTTTTCGACTCTGCTTGGGTGGTGCAGTGGTTAGGGCGTTTGAATAATGCTCGGTCATATATCGTAGGTACTTACATTGGTTGGGAAAAATTTCTTAGATAGTTGTTATAGCGTAGACTAGAAAATAAAAAATAAATAAAGTTTGCATAGTAATAGAAGTTTATAATTATCGTATAGTATGCTAGGATAGTGGCCGGGGCAATTTTAACTCCATCTACCACCATGAAAATATTTCAGATAAAAGAAAAATTTGAGTTAATATAACTACACGAGTGATTCAATAAATTGTGTAAGTGAAGAAGTTGCTGTCAAGCTCGATTCTAAGTGGTAGAAAATACTTTGAGAAATATTCAAATATTAGCATTTGGTATTTTGTAAATAAAACAAATCAATCCCTTTAACTTCAGGATTTACAAAAACAATGTCATAAGCTCCCATAGCAGAGAGAATCAATCATTTCCCATTCTGAATCAAATTTCAGTTAGAAAACATAAATTTTCACTTTTTTTTCTTTAGAAATGCCTTCTTAACATAGAAATATTAAATTTATCATTTGGATTCCTAAGCATGGTCTATAAAATGTAAAGTACTCACATTCTCCTCGCTGGGGAACTGTCCCTAGAACTTGATCTATACAAAAAGAATTGTAACAATATGCACTGTAATGTCATCATATTCAAATTCATAGTCTGAGGGGAGCTGGGGGATTTGAAGATTTGAAAATTGTTTGCTAATAAGGGAGTTACTAATAACGAAATTCAACTGCACTTTTAAATGGGAGATATAAAATCTACATAGTCACATATCTCATATTAGAATTGATTGTGATCACAAAATCAAATTAAGAAAACTTACCCAGATGACTCCCCATCGCCCATCACCTCGGCGAGGAGGAGGAGGGCATCAATCGCCCTCCTAATTATTGGGAGGACGTCCTCCTGAGGATGTCTTCTTACCTCTCTCTCTCTCTTTTTAGCCATTATTCTAGCTTGATTAAATAATATCAGCATTAAATCATGTGGGTGTAATTAACTATACGAATAATGGTGTTTGAAACAGCATACTTAAGGTATAGGCACCAGGTGGATAGCTGACAGGCCCGTAAGCTAGGGGGAGCGGGGGAGCAGGGGAGCAGGGGAGCTCAACCTACCTAGAAAATTTGTGGCTTCTGAGAAAATTTGAAATAAAAAATTAATTAAGATAATATTTCAAAGGTGACCAGTGAGATTATCGGGGGTTTTCTTGAAACACAATATAATTTCTTCCAAGCTTGTTATATTTCGCATGCAAATAATGTGATCATCGCTGATAGCTATAATATTCATGGTTACAAGTAATAAGCGTAACAATATCAGTGTCTTAATATAATACTATGATTAAATCTTCAACAGTGCTCGGTTGGACCTTAGGAAGTATGCGCTTTTAGTAGTCAATCTAAGCCTAGAATGGAAAAGAAAATCAAATAAAAAGACATATTATCAAAGATGACATAATACAATACTAACAAATAACTTACATTAAATTTTTCTCTGGGTGTGATATCTTAGGTATTGTACTAGAAAGTAGCGATCATATGTGAAAAAAGTAACTTGGCTCAATAAATATAACATAAAGATATTATATACTAAAGAAATGCTAATTAGTAAGTACCCTCTGATGGGGACCGTCGAAATAATACATGTACTACGGGCATTCAATAAGTAGTCGTTATCATAGTATAGTTTCCCCCAAACTAGTAATATACTTAATATCAATGTTGCAATTTCTCGAAATTTGGACCAGTGTACGAATCTTTATATAGGCTCGCTGCTCAATTTTGAAAACTGCACTGTCGGAAGCCTTAAGATAATTTCAATAAACACTCGAAAATGACTGATTCAGCTCTAACAAAATATTTCATGCTTTATTTTGTATTGTTTCATTTATATTATCATGTACATGCTCACACATATAACGGCTGCTTTGGTTGGCTAAATTCGACTGCATTATTACTATAACATTCACATTCCACTCATCCCTCTGAGCGAATATTCCTATGTCCAGAAAGATCAGTCCGGAACTTAACTGTGGCGGTGAGCAGATGTGAATTATCTTAAATTATCTTGAATTATCTTAATTACGAGTATTTCAGTAACTTATATTAGTATTGAGACAAGCTCGCTTCGCTTGCTTGCGCTGGGCGGCTGGAGTAACTCAATCTAGCCTACTTACCAAATTTGTTTACTTAATTTAGATATTTGTTTACTTTATATAAATATTTAGACAAAATTTAACAAATAAAAAGTTCTGCAACAACCAATTTTACTAAGATCACTTGGTTTTATTCCAAATTAGCCTGCATGTATGAAATCTAGCGCCCTTCTTGCATAGAAATGATTTCAACTCATTACGCAAAAGACCTTTCTTAAAAAATTTTAAATAATTACATAGCATTAACTCCAAAATTTGGAGCTCAAAAAGTTTGAAGTTGACTATTTTTCTGATGAAATATTACATCGATCACTTCTATATTCTGTAATTGATTCATAATACTAAAATAATATTATTACATACTTTTGATTTATGTAACGGTAAATAATTTTAAATTATAGCCATAAAATGTACCTGGGATTTGAGTCTTCGTATTGAGGGAAAAATATTCTTTACGAGACGACGAAATATAGGATCCATCATTGCAAATAAATTGAGAAATGCAGGCCATTGGGAATGCAAATTAATTAGGATATCTCAGTCTATTTTTTAATAAAAGGACGTATCGGATATTCGATTTATTTATACAGTAAAACCTCTCAGATCCGGGCAGTCCCGTCCGAACAGTGTCCGGATCTTAGAATTGTCCGGATCTCAGAATTTTGTCCAGTATAGCATGCGAAACCGGTAAGTGTACAGTAATGGAACTTATATGGCAGCGAGTTCTATTTCCTTATAAAGCGGCGATTTGTACACTCTTTTGGGAGGATAAGAGTGCTTTTTTCTCTTTGACATTAGGAGAAGTTGAATTCTATTCTGAGAACCGGACAGCTCTGAATTTCAACGCTCTGCGTTCCTGACATTATCCATTTATTTTTTACCCATAATTCTATACTCGCGATTTCTATTATATCATCTACATGATGTGTGTATTAAACTCAAATTTAATTTTATTCTGAGATCGGGACAGCTCTAAATTTCAATGCTCTGAGATCGGACATTATCCATTTTTACTCTTACATGAACATTAGTGTACCGAATTTTACTTTTTTATGAATTTTTGTGTCGAATATTTTCATTTGTAGTAGAAAAAAATTTATTAAATTTCGTGGAAAAATATGCCCGGTCTAGGGAGGTGTCCGGATCTAAGAAATCCGGATCTCGGTGGTTCGACTGATATTTATAATACATTTAGTAAAATTTGTGGCAGAACTTTTGAGACACCCTGTAGATCCGAAAACATGATATTTTAAAACTACACCAGGTTGTGACATGAAGATAATTATATAGTTTTTAATAAGTTACCCACGAAATATTACTTATTCTTAATGAAAAAGAGACTATTGAGTCAAAATCCCACGTGGGTTAGAATCTCATGCAACAGTCCCATGTTGGAATTTTTCAGAATGTAACTTTATTCAAAATTTTTGCGCAAATTCCTACTTGGCTCGAAACACTAAATATCAAATGAATCATAGTCTAGATAACCGGTAAATGACAGGGCACGCCCCTCTAGATTTTGGAGATTTTTAGATCTTATATCTATTTTAATTTTATATTCCAGGCTTGGATTGGCTACTAAAGCGGATACTTCACACTTGTCCAGCCAGACACTCTTAGAAGATCTAATCTGAAGATTTCATTATCGAATAATTAGCTAGACAAAAAAACACAATTCTTAAAAAATGGCACAAATCCACGAAAATTCAATCAGAATCAGAGGCGTTTGATCAAACTGGTTTTAGAGATAAGTTATTTAAGTGGTTAACGAGTGATGAGTAGTTCAATGTTTGTGGTTTTGTGAACACTAATGTCCGTCTGACCTTAAACTGTTTCACACACCATTATATATGTAGTTTAATTATACACACACGATTTATTGCAAAGATTATTCAACTTAGCAATAATGGAAAATCACCGGGAAGAAATCATCCTTCTCCTCAAACATACAATTGCTACTCTGATTCGCCTCTCTGAGGATCTAACTCAGATGTCTTCAGGGTTAGTTAAGGTTGGCCTTTCTTATAATAGCTAACTTTTGATTTTTTCAACCGATGCATTCAATTTTTTCAGTGCAGATTTGAAATCGCAGAATTATCTGCAAAACTGCATTAATAATCGAAATAATTCAACAGATAAAAATTATTTTGAAAAAATTTGGTCATTCTACAAGGCAGAAATCGGATACAATATGCTTACAATCCTTTAGAAACTTTTCAAATTCATTCATAAATTGATGATCTAACTAATGAACAGAAAGATTTTGAAATTTTGAAAATTATTAAAAATACACACCAAAACACCCGAGGAATTTTATTTTTGCTAATGTAGACACTATTTTTTTCATAATTATCTTTTTATTTGTATTATCAAAAATTTGTCTGTTCATTTTGTTCTACTCTTCGAGATCTATCAAAAACCGTTGAGTTTTCGTCCCTATGTTGAATTTACAAAAAGTTATCACCTTTATAATTGCTGAAAAAAATGTCTCAGAAAATAGGATTTAGAAAATATTTATATATATCCCTCAATTTCCATTAGTTTTAACTGCTTTGGAATATTAACCCTTGAAAGCATTTGAAATTTTTATATTTATAGTAGTAATCCCAAACTTATATGGCTTCCCCATTGAAAAAGGCTTAAACCGGAAATGACGCAACACATTCCTGTGGCAAGCGTGGGTTAAATAACATCAAATATCCTTATTCGACAACTTATAGCAGTACTTTACATCAAAATATTGTATATCAAAAATTTTCACAATCGAAAGTGTGAAAAACTGGTCATTTATGACTGGCCACCCAAAAATAACCACATTCGATCGTATCCGCTGGAATCCCAGATCAATAACTTCTTTGAACCATGTCAGATCCTCATTTTATTGCTAAATTCGTAATCTGGACTAAATTTCCAACAATTCGATATATATATTGACCATATTTGGATAATCTTTTGAATGTCCGTGCATAGCAACGGCCAGGAATTTTTTCACATTCCTGGCCGTTGCTAGGAACCCGCAGCCAAAGAATTTCTCCAAATGTGTCCAATATATATATCAAATTGCTGGAAATCTAGTCCTGAGGACGAATTTAGCATTAAAATGATGATCTGACATGGTTCGAAGAAGTTATAGATATGAGACATTTCGGTTCAAAAATGTGTCCTTTTTGAGGCGACACCAGGTGGTACAAGTGGCTCTAAGTTGCGAAATATTAGCATTTAAATTCTAAAAATCGAAATTGATGTATAGAACCCCTTTAGGGATCTAAAAATGATCATAAAGGACTTTTGGCAAATTTAAGATAAAAGACAAAATGCCCATACGAAAGGCCAACTTATTTCCATTTTTTTAATATTCTTAATTTTTCTTTGAGAATCAACGTAAATATTTAATAATTTCATATTTCCCTTTAATAAATGCCAGTATATAAAAATGCCAAACTAATAATAGCCACAGTATAAAAATCAAAGCTCAGAATTGAAAAAGTGAAGTATCATTAGAAAGAGCATTGGTAAGGTTACATTAGATATGCTAACCCATAGCCTACTAAATATAAGGCCTGACAGTAACTTAGAAATTATGGACCAAGGATGAAGGACAAGATGGTTATAGTTATCAAACCATAATATTTAATATCGAAAATATTATAATAATGACCCATATTTATTGTAAATATTATTTGAATGAATACTATTTTGATTACATTATTCAAAACTATTATATTACGCATACCATTCGCTTACTTTTAATCTCCCTCTGCTTTTAATTAATACAAGCGCGCTTCGCTTGCTTGCGCTGCGCGGCAGGCGGACACTTTGTGTCCGCCGGAGGCTCCCTTCGGTCGCCTGAGGTCACATTGGTTAATTATATGGGAGATAGCATCTATAAATATGTCCATCTTAGGGTTAAAATCGATATCACTTAAAAAATCACCAAATTTGTCAATTTAAAAATTTTTGATGTGTAATGATGACGTCATAACAGAGTGATGAGTCATCATTTTTTGATGATAATTGCATCATATTTGATATATGTTAGTATACAGATTCTATTAAAATTTCAGTCTTCTAACTCCGATAATGGCTGAGTTATACTCGAATAACTGTGTTGCTTAACTTTTAAAAATGTGACAATGACGTCATAATTCCATGATGAGTCGACATTTTGCTCTGAACTCAGAATTTCCTGGAACCATTGCCAAAAAACTCCCACATGCCAAAAATCAGCCTTCTCCGTCCTGCAGTTTCTTCAATCAATTCGTTACAGATATATATATATATATATATATATATAAATATACAATAATCGAGTTTTAATAGTAAGGATTAGCTTCTCTCATCCCGACTCATTCCGACTCATTTCGACATGCCGAACTCTTGTTCTGTCCCTGGATGCAAGAGTAACTACAACGTTGGTGATCGGGTTCCAGTTTTCAAGATGCCTGAAAGTCCACCTGATCTGAAATATGCCTGGACACGTGCTCTACATCGTGAGGATATAGGTGACCTCAAGGCTGTTTATGTATGCATCAAGCATTTCCAGAAATAAGACATAGACTCCACTTTCAAAGTACCAAAAGGAGATGGTACTTTCACTGAAGTACCACGCGTGAAGCCAATGCTAAAGGAAGGTACTGTTCCAAGTCTACTACCTGGCTGTCCAGCTTACTACTCAACTAAATCTACCAAACGGACTCGCTTGTCATACGATGAAAAGGAAGAAGATTTGATGAACCAAACCCTGCAACTTAGTTTGAGATCCGAAAGTGAGGAGAAAAGGAAGTTCATCGTCAACTCTCTAAAAGACCTGAAAGATAAGTTAACCTTGATTTCACTACCTAATAGTTGGTTTGTATGGTTTCGTGATGAAAATAACATCACGTTCGCTCTTGCTAAGTTGACTGAAAGAAATATGTCTGTGAATTTGTACCTTGAAATCAATTCCTATCTATCTACCTCAGCCTATTTTCATGGGCAAAACATTCCCGTTTCTATTGCTGCAATTAATGACATCCGACAAATTGAATCTGTTTTGCAGGAACTTGCTTTAGAACACGATTCTAATTCCAAAAACACCAAGCAATCATTTCATATACCCCGTGCCAAAGAGCATATTAAGGAAGTCATCAATGATTTACTTCATCATAATGAACTTCATAGTGATAGCTCAGAATTAGCGCGTTTGCAATTCATCCTCTGTCAATTAGAGAATACATTTATCCCCAAGAATAGACGACGATACAATATTATAACACAAATCATGGCTATTAAGACGCATCTGATATCTCCTGCTTGTTATAAGTATCTTCAGAGTTTAAACTGTATATCTCTTCCTCATGTTCATACATTAGAAAAATTGTATGCTTCTTTTGGTCTTGAAAACGATTTCTGTGCATATCTTCGCCAGGCCACTTCTTGCTTTAGTCCAAGGGTTATACCGATTATCCACTTAAATTTGGAAGTGCATCCTTTCAAGATGTACGTCAATTATATAATTCTGAAAGAGCAAGTTTAGCCAAGTTAGCACCTCATTTGACTATGAAAGCATGCTTTCCATCTAGCATAGAGTGTCAAAATGTAAAACTGGTGTTGAAAGTCGTTAACGAATTAACTCTTTCTGCACTAACCATCCAGAACGGATTGCGTACCCCAGAATTTAGAAATAATACACCTGAGTTTGTTGACATCCTTCTGACTGTTTGGAGATTATTTAACGTTAATACACCATTTAAAGGAATACGTTTGAACGATCATTTCTCTGAACCTTTGACTTTTAATGACGAACGGTTTTTATTCTTGACTCGTGTAGTTTTCTGGTTAGATCTGGCAAGCTCTACCAGGA
Source organism: Aphrocallistes beatrix (assembly GCA_963281255.1). NCBI lineage: Eukaryota > Metazoa > Porifera > Hexactinellida > Sceptrulophora > Aphrocallistidae > Aphrocallistes > Aphrocallistes beatrix. The sequence continues at coordinate 2,707,345 of OY725496.1, forward strand.
AAAAATGGAAAATTGAGTAAACAAACATACACTAGTTTTAGGCATGCTTGTATTGCACTACCACAAATTGCTAACCATCTGACTAACTCTTGTGGGTTTTCCTATGTGTTATCCTCCTTTTTACAAACAGATCCATTGCAACACCACTTTGGGCTATATCGTATGATGTCGGGTTCTAATTACCATGTCTCCTATCTTCAAATTCTCGAAACCGAGCGTCGACTCAAACTGTCTAATATATTAAATATATTTGCTGACCGACAAGACTCTTGTTTGCCATCAATTTAGTCATTTGTCAAATCCTTTTCTTCTCCTTATTCCACTAGTGATGTTGAATTCGATTTAGAGCCATTTCTTGATGAAATTCCCGATCTATCAACCATTGAATGCAGTCAACAGGTGCTTCAATCATTGGCCTTTATTGCAGGCTATTCTATCCATCAATATCTAAAATCATCAAAACCATGTCATATCTGTCTTAATCTGTTTACAGTTGATAAAGAATTTCTTCTTGATTTAGCCTCGGATTCTGAGTTTAAACTTCTGCAGTTAACGGACCGTGGCGGACTTAAGTACCCATCTGAACCTGTTTTGAATTCTATTCTTGTTTTATGGAAGACATTTTATGCCATCGAAAATGATAAAGAGCTGTTGGCAAAGCTAGTAAGTGGACGTTCTAGAAAAAATTAGTTGAACTCACATTGATGTACTTGGAAGATAATCGTGATACTAATATTTGGAAGTCTTATTGTGTTACCTGTGAAGTATTCAATTGGAGCATCTTACAGAAACTTGTCTTTACCTCATCGAATTGCTTTCTCGCAAATAAAGTCAAGAATTATAATTCTCAGGTCCTTTCGAAGGTTGTAGAAAAACGTAAATTAAAGAAATTTTCTTAATTATTAGTTTACTTCTGTATTTCCTACTTGTGTATTTGTATTACTTTGTTAATTCTAGTTTCTTGGTGCCTTTGATTCATCTATTATAAACAGAATGTGTGTTAGTGCTAGCAAGAGTCCGGGTGAGGAGAGAGGATGAGAAAGAAAGCTATTATTTCTGTTGTGTGTTGTATTTCTACTAATTATATTATAGAATGTACAGTTTGTATGTACTATTAATATTAAATTATGATATCCAATCACCATTCTCACTATACATTATAATTTTAACCACAGGGTAACAGGGCAGTAATGTTTGGGAGTATTAGAGATGCATGGTTAACTTAATAACTTAATTTCACTGGATTATAGAAAATAAAATTTCCCATCTTGTTGTTCATCCATGGTACATTTACTGTCAGGCCTTATATTAAGTAGGCTATGGCTAACCCAATTCTGAATCAAATGAAATAATCAAGTTACAAGTATTTCGCAATAACGACTACTTATTGAACGCCCGTAGTATATTACCTGGAATTGCTAACAGTGTTTTGAAGGCATTTTTAAAGCGAAGTGCATTATAATTAAATTACCTATCTTTATTTTAATAAATAAAAACATTTTAGCGTATTGCTTACTAGCAACCTTATAGAGTTTCTGTGATCCACTAACGAATGAAGCTATCCTTACTATTAAAACTCGATTAATGTGTATGTATATCTATCTATCTATCTGTAACGAATTGATTGAAGAAACTGTCAGGCGTAAAAAGCTGATTTTTGGCATGTGAGAATCTTTTGGCTTTGACTCCACTAAATTTCTGAGCTCAGCCGAAAATGTCGACTCATCATGGAAATATGACTTCATTGTCACATTTTTAAAGTTAAGCAATACAGTTATTCGAGCATAACTCAGCCATTATAGGAGATAGAAGGCTGAAGTTTTAATAGATTCTGTATACTAACACATCTCACATATGATGCAACTATCATCAAAAAAAGATGACTCATCACATTTTTATGAAGTCATTATTACTCATCAAAATTTTAAAAATTGATAATTTAGGTGATTTTTCGTGCGATATCGATTATAACAGTAGGACAGACGTATTTAGAGATGTTATTTCTCTTATAATTAATCAATGAAATGGAACAAAAATGAAATGGAATTTCAAAAGAATAAGCGCGTATTCTTCTTTTGAAATTCCATTTCATTTTTGAGGTTCGAGATGCGGCTGCTGGATAAATACCATTGTTGAGAAAGTTAACAATGGTACTGTGTTCTTCCTGTTCCATTAATAACGAAAGAACAACGATTAAATAATATTGTTTTGTTGATTGACCCACAACTTTTGAACCTATTGTTCGATTTGAAAAGTCTTCCACCACTCTATGTATTTAGCGGGTCTTGCTTGACATTTAGTTAGCATATAATATCTAAAATTAATTGATATCGCTAAGTCTAAACAATATCGGGAGAATTGTACTAAGATTTTCGCTGAAAATCTGATTCTTGGTACAATTGTCCCCTTAGTACAATTCTCCTGAGACAATTTTATGACACCCGATGTCCGAAGATTTTTCGGACATCGGGTGTAAAAAATTGTCTAGCGAAACTTTGACTTTCCTGGTGTTTTTATTCTCAAGGATGTTTTTGAGTAACTCCATTGACATTTTGGCCTTGTTCGGTATTATGTTTGGGTTTTCGTCGACAAATTACTCTTGAAGTATAATGAGTCCAAAGCTTTGAAAAATGGAAACTGAATGGCATTGCATAGTGTGGAAAGAAAAAATATTTTAAAAATAAAGATTGTGAAAAAATGCACTGCAGAAAGTGTTAAAATTGTCTTATGTACCTTATGCGTCAAAAAACGATAGGGTTATTCACAGATTCTGCATTGGCACACTGTCTGGACGTTCAAAGGTGCCTCATTTTGTCTCGAAAAATTGGATCGAATCGTATAGTAACTTCGTCTGCCCATCAACAAAGTGATATTTCAAAGCTGAAGTTTGCAGTATTGCCTGAAAATAATATCATCAAAACAATGATTCAAAACAAGTGTTTATTATGCCGTTGTTTATTTTATTTATAATATTACATGAAGTAGACGAATCTCAAAATATGCTAAGACTAACTTTCATTTGTTGACCAGGGATTTTTAGTGGATTAAATTTCAAACTACATACATATTTCAGAAATTATGCAATCAATATTATATTTACAAGCGCGCTTCGCTTGCTTGCGCTGCGCGGCTGGCGGACACTTTGTGTCCGCCGAAGGCTCCCTTGAGTCGCCTGGAGGTGACATTGGTTAATTAAAAGGGAAATATCATCTCTAAATATGTCCATCTTAGTTTTAAAATCGATATCACTCGAAAAAACACCAAATTTGTCAATTTTTAAAATTTTGATTAGTAATGATAACATCATAGCAAAGTGATGAGTCATCATTTTTTGATGATAGTTGCTAAAATTTCAGCCTTCTATCTCCTATAATGGCTGAGTTATGCACGAATAACTGTGTTGCTTAACTTTTAAAAATGTGACAATGACGTCATAATTCCATGATGAGTCAACATTTTGCTCTGAACTCAGAACTTACTGGAGCCATAGCCAAAAGACTCCCACATGCCAAAATTCAGCCTTCTGCGCCCGGCAGTTTCTTGAATCAATTCGTTACAGATATATATATATATATGTATATACAATAATCGAGTTTTAATAGTAAGGATATTTTTGTTTATAACATATACATCATTTAACTCTATATCGAAGTTTCAAATATATTTTGTCTCACTTCATTTCAACTTGTAAATTCCAACTATAAATTACCATGAAACGGGAAAATTATTCAAGAAAGAAATTCTATATCACTTGTTCTATCTGGTCTATCAAGTACGAATCAATGAATTCATTATATGCTAAAATTTCATCACGAGGTTTTTCTATTAGTAACATCTTCTTCCCGAATTTGAGTTCTGCATCATATAAAGTATTTCGATAAGAAATATTATAAGTAACAATTTAACAGAAGATAAATATCTTTAGAAATTTGAGTTTAAAATTGAAATGGCGAAAATTCTGGTTAGGATCGAACAAAAATTCCTGTTCAAGTTGTCAAATACATTTACATCTTTCCGATGGTGTCAAGTTTGTAAGAATAAGTTGACTAATCTTTTAAGTTATAATTGAAAGGCACAAAGTGGCACGATTGTGTCGAGAAGTGCCGGATTGAAAATCGTATAGTAACTTTAATAACCCACCAAATTAGTAGTGAAGTGTCTTGTAACGAAATGTCGGTATCCCATTTTATAACATCAAAATTTGTAGTAGAATGTGTTTGCGAAGTCTAAGATAGCTTCTAAACTGGCCTCGAAGTGTGTAAAGGTCAAAGAAAATTTCAACTTACAGTACCTCAATAATAATTTTACATACTACTAAATGACTAGTGAAATAATTAAGATAATTCCCAACCTGTGATATGCTTATCATAGTCCTATTTATGCTCATCTTTGATAGATACCAGCTCCATCGCATGCATCGCAACTTGACTGGGACTCGTGTGAAAAGTGTAGCTGTCTCATGGTAGCTTTTCTCCTGCCACAGGTTCTGCTGGTTCTTTTGCATCTTCTCATCGCTACAGTCAAGTCCTGCAGGACTCGATTTTCCATTGGCCATAATAATATTCGCTCAGGGCTGAGTGGAATGTGAATGTAATAATAATGTGGCATCCGAATTTAGCAAACCAAAGCAGCTGTTATATGATATGATATAAGGTTGGATGAGCATTTATGTTCGAATGTTTACTAAATAGTAAGACATAGGCAAGCAAACATATGCCAATAAACTAAGAATTTCACATACCAATTTCATAGTTCTGAAACTAGCTAGATGAATACAAATATTCAAGCACAATAATATACTTGATGATAATATAGTTTTTGAGCGAAGTCATGGAAACAAAGCAGATACGTATGATTCATATGATGAAATTTCAACATTTGGGCACAGACAAATCATTGTACAAGTTTAGTGAAATGGTTGTGTAGGGAAGTAGTGTGAAATTTGTATATAGATGTGTAGATTTGTGGTGAAAGGGCAATTGTACGTACCACAGCATTGGTATGTTTTTGACTGCAAAAGATTGTAGTATCTGTGGAGAATTACCTCAGGAGTCCACATACAGCAGGGTGAGCCAAAAGTTCTGCAACAAATTTTGTTGATCTATTATACTTACACAAGTGAATCTAACATCTGGACATTTCGTTTTACTTGAAAATTATATGAATTATCTTATATATTAAAATGCTAGGATTTTTTGTGTGTATTTTTTTGTTTTTGTCCGAATTGATTGAAGAATTGGGAAGTCATAGAGATGTGAAAATTGGCATGTATGTGTCAAATGATATGACTACAATTAAGTTCTAAGTTCTAAGCAAAATTTTCACATCTCTGCAAAAAAATGGAAAACAAATTTTCACACCTTTTAGATACAGAATAAATGAATACACTATCACAATAGAAATCATTTTACGACAGTACAATAGATCGTCATTGTTATTAAAATACTTCAAAGCCACAACTTATGTTTGATATCTTAAATGTATTATAGTGTATGGCAATAAAAAGATTGTGTATATTTTCACACCTTTATATACATATTTTCACACCATTTGATGAATTTTGAAAAATATGCTAGAGACTAGCTTCCAACGGGTAACATGGGGTTTTTAGGGGTGTAGATTTCGAATATCTTATTTTCAGATCTATATGATAAATTATTTGTTTACTTTTGTTTACATTAGATACATGAAGTAAACAAATCTCAAAAATAGGCTAGAAACTTGCTTTAAACGGTTGACATAATAATAATAATAATATACATTTATATAGCGCAGATTCCATATTAATATGCTCAAGTGCGCTGTACAATTCAATAAAAGTAAGTGTATGTTATGCATGTACGTATGTATGTGTGTGTATGCGTATGTATGTGTATGTATGGTTGTAAGGTATGTATATGCATTGAAATTAATTGAATGAATATTTATTTAAGTGGATGAATCGTCCGCGATAAGGAAAAGATGAGTTTTCAGGAGTTTTTTGAAGAGAAGAAGTGAGGGGGCATTTCGAATGCTCGGAGGGAGAAGATTCCACTCAACAGGCGCAGCTAAAGTGAATGTACGATCACCCAGAGTTTTGGAAGATTTGGTAACATGGGGTTTTTAGGGGTGTAGATTTCGAATATCTTATTTTCAGATCTATATGATAAATTTTTTGTTTACTTTTGTTTACATTAGATACATGGAGTAAACAAATCTCAAAAATAGGCTAGAAACTTGCTTTAAACGGTTGACATGTGGTTTTTAGTGGTGTAGATGTCGAATATCATTTCATATCAATTTTCAGATCTATATGATAAATTATTTGTTTTCTTTTGTTTACAATAGATACATAAAGTGAACACATTACAAAAATAGGTTAGCACCTGGGGCCTTATTCACTAAGAAAACTTAAGATTTGCTTAACTTTTGAATCTTCAAAATTAGAAGAGATTTTAAAAGAATTCAAATAGATTGCATACTCCATTAATTTTAAGTGGTACAATTGAAATGCTTGACCAATTTTGACTCATTTGTTAAACTTTTCAGAAAGTTACGTAATATTTTAAGTTAAGTATGACGTCATAATACTTAAGTATGACATCACGAATATTTCGAGAGTGACTTGGAATATTTCCAGTATTTAGGTAGTTTATATTTCTATTGGTATCATTGAACACCTATTTACCCACATCGTAATGCAACTCTTCAAAATTTCCACTATATAAAGTTAAATAAAGTTAAGCAAATCTTAAGTTTTCTTAGTGAATAAGGCCCCTGGCTTCCAACGAGTATCAGCCGCGCAGTGCAAGCAAGCGAAGCGCGCTTGTTTTAATTATTTTGCAATCCAATTGCCTGTCTTCCCTAATATATTTGCTAAAGTGGATCATAAATGTTTGTGTGTTTAGAAGAAATATAAAAATCAAACGAAAGAAAATCTCGAATGCTAGGTACATTCTATGATTATACTTTAACAATTGTTCTTCTTATTGATGATTACTGGTATATAAACCAAAAGAAATAGTCATAAACGAGGGGTACGCGGAAAGTTTTTAGCCACAAATTCAGTTTCCATTGAAATCGGATTGCAATTTTAGATATTATTCAACTATATTTACTTGTTAGTAACCCAAATTTCAAGTCGATACGATGATCCTGCTATGATTTACGTAACAGAGCATACGTACATGACTTGAGTAATTCACTTTACAACACAATGGATCTTAATGGTGAGCTTTTCTTTTTTTGATTTTCGTTCTATGATATATTATGATTATAAGTCTGGGTTATCACATCGTCAGTGTCATGAACGATTGAATTCCGCTTTGGGGAATGTGCACCGGGATTTTCATCAGTTACCAATTAGTATCGAGAGTTTTCCCGTGGTCGGGATATGCTTGGAGACGAAGCGCGAACCGGTAGACCGGTAACTACAACAGCTGGAGATCAAGTAGATCAGGTTCGTACCCTAGTAGCTGAAGATCGAAGAATCACTTACGATGTAATTCAGACTAGTATAGGGATATCATCATGGGCAGTTAGGAAGATACTACATGAAGAACTGGGTCTACACAAGTTGAGTAGTCGCTGGATCCCCCATCTCTTAACTGAAGAACAAAAAAAGGCCCGCGTTGACTGGTGCAAATTAATGCTAGTCAAATTCGATATGGGTAAGTCCAATAAGGTTTCTCAGATAATTACTGGTGATGAAACTTGAATTTATTCATATAAACCTGAAAGGAAGTCTCAATCGCAAGTTTGGGTGTTTCCTGGAGAGAGCGCACCAACGAAAGTGGTCCGCGGGCGTGCAATCGGGAAGCAGATGGTCGCTACTTTTGTCGGCAAAAGGGGACATGTAGCATCAATACTGTTGAAGGACCGAAAAACAGTAAATGCTGAATGGTATTGTACAGTTTATCTTCCTGAAGTGTTTAAGAATCTTTGTGAGCAGCGACCAAAATCTAAGACTTCGAGGCTTATTTTTGCACCATGATAATGCAAGTGCTCATACGGCAGGTACAACTCGAGACTTTATAGCCGATAAACCCATTCAATTGCTTAGCCATCTACCCTATTCTCCTGACCTGGCTCCCTGTGACTTTTTAGTGTTTCCAAAAGTGAAAGATCTTATGCGTGGAATACGTTTTGTGTCTCCGGAGGCAGCGGTAGAGGTGTACCAGGAGCACCTTGAGACCTTCACCAGGTCCCAGTGGTGTAATCTTATTGAAAAGTGGTTTGAAAGGATGAAACTTTGCATATAGGCTAGGGGAGAATACTTCGAGAAAATGTAGAAGTTTGGTCTTAATAAACTGAATACTTTTTGTGTGGCTAAAAATTTTCCGCGTGCCCCTCGTATTAGTATTCTGAATTAATAACTGACTATTGGAGAATATAAATATTTTTAATCAGGAGAAAATAGTTATTTTCGAACTTGACATATTTGAAATCAGATTATTGGAGTCCCGGGTATATACAGGGTGACACATAAGTTCTGTTACAAGCTTCATTAGGTATAAAATTTCTACTCAAACAATACTCAAACAATCTTAGTTATTATGGTCCTTAGAGATTGTAATTCGAATATTTTCAATGATTTTAAAAGATTTTTCGATTCAATGACTTAGAAATGTGTTTTGTATGGTGAGTTTTGGGGGGAAAAATGTGTCCTGGCACGCAGCGAAAATCGTGGATCTCACTGCTTTTCAAGTTATCTTCCCAGAGTCTTCAAATCCTAGGAAAAATTAGCTCACACATTTTCCTCGAACACTATAAATTTGTAGAAATATAGAATGTTTAGATCAGTATATATTGAGAACCTTTTGGATTAGATTTTTTGATGTGAAAAAAAGTGCCATTTGGGTGATTTTGCAAAATGTACCTCATTTGAACTGCGACTGAATAACTTTTTCTAGTTTCTGATAACGAATTCAGTGGATTTATGAAATATTTATATGGCGATAGAAAGGTACCTGGTGCTAAATCGTCATGGGACATCGATTATGAAGACATTTTTTACTGAAGCAGTGGGCCCTGATTCGCGATTTTCGCTGCGTGCCAGGACACATTTTTTTTCTAAAAATTCACCATACAAAACACATTTCTAAGTCATAGAATCGAAAAATCTTTTAAAATCATTGAAAATATTCGAATTACAATCTCTAAGGACCATAATAGCTAAGATCGTTTGAGTATACGAAATTTTATACCTAATGAAGCTTGTAACAGAACTTATGTGTCACCCTGTGAGATTTCAAAAATTTTAATAAAAAATATTTTGCGTAATGAATGGTGTTCATTTCTAAACTAGAAGGGTGCTATATTCCATCGATGCAAACCGATTTAAATTTAAACTAAATTATCTTAGTCAAATCAGTAAGTAAAATTTATTGTTGCAGAACTTTTGACTCACCCTATACAAGTACTGTATATGGGTGGACAGTGGCGTAGCTAGGGATTGAAGCTTGCTAGGGCACAGGTAAATTATTTCTGTGTGAAACACGACGACGCCTAGAGTCGATTATCAATACCTTACACATTGATGAAAGTACCAAACTTTAATGTTTAATTTGTAGGGCGGCTAATGAACACTTCGTCGCCCAGGAAAAATAAACACTTTCAGAAGAGTCCCTACAGGTGCCAAATATTGGTCACTTTCACAAATCCATTTCACATTTGCTTACATCATGAATCTGTTTGATGGGATAATATGATATATATACAGGGCGGTTCATAAGTAGTGACCTAATTTTGATTTGCTATCTTTTCAAAACGAATGATGGCAAATTAATTTGGTGAAAAGTATTAAATATTATACACTTGGGAGATATAGAATCCATCCTCAACAGGGGTCTAGTCATTGATATGTACTCTATCCTGCCTCCACGATTTCTGATGGTTTTCTGCATGTTTGATGCTTTCTAGAGACCTAGCAGTTTTGGAGCTCCAATTCTGGTCTTATCTGCAACAGTTCCATGCTGCTCAAAGTTCTGAATCATTTTCTTTATCGTTCTGGCAGCAGAAGCAGATTTACTACCATAAATTCTTTTGTAGGCTCGTTGAGTATTGATCATGCTTCTTTGTTTTCATAGCATCAGTGAGTGAATGATCTTTGTTTTCATAGCATCAGTGAATGATCTTTGTTCTTTGATCTATTGTGTTGCAGTCAGAATGCGTTTCAACCGGAAACGGAAACGGATTCTGCTGCCAGAACGATAAAGAAAATGGATCAGAACTTTAAGCAGCATGGAACTGTTGCAGATAAGACCAGAATTGCCGCTCCAAAGACTGCTAGGTCTCTAGAAAGCATCAAACATGCAGAAAACCATTAGAAATCGTGGAGGCAAGATAGAGTACATATCAATGACTAGACGCCTGTTGAGGATGGATTCTATATCTCCCAAGTGTATAATACTTAATACTTTTCACCAAATTAAGTTGCCGTTATTCGTTTTGAAATGATAGCAAATCAAAATTAAGTCACTACTTATGGGCCACCCTGTATATATCTTATATATTAAAATGCTAGGAAAATTGGAATGTAGGTATCAAATGATATGACTACGATTAAGTTCTAAGATCTAAGCGAAATTTTCACATCTCTGCAAAAAAAATGGAAACAATTTTTCACACCTTTTCTATACAAAATAAATGACTACACTATTACAATAGAAATCATTATACAAGTACGACACTACAATAGATCGTCATTGTTATTAACAGTGGCGACGTTAGAGGGGACGCAGGGGGAGCAGGATTTATAGGTCCATATTTACGAAATTTGTGATTTTAGTTCTATGTTATATTAGATTAAGTGAAATTTTGTGAAAGAATCAGGAACAATATAATAGTAAAGTCACATATACTAAAATAAACAGTTAAACTAAGGAGAGATCATCTGGTCCAGGAGCTTTAGCTCTATGACGTTTAGTAGCTGCGGGAGGAATGTCACTCATTTGGATACTAAAGGTACTAACAAAAACGCACTAAATAATATTAATCAGAAGAAAAACATATTTTCAACATCAAAGTCGGTTTTAGATTCCAAAGATACAATGTTGGTTATGGATACAATCTAAAAAATGTCGGTCGACAGACCGATAGTGCAGCTCCAGGAAGTGACTCGAAGGAACATGTAATATAAATATCGGATTACATCGTGAATTACTAATCTTACGGCATTCTAAGTGTGAAATTTGGAATCTACATATTAAAATACCCTATATTTGCCATTGAGAGCTAGCTTTTAGCTCAAAAATAAGTTTTTTTTAAAAAGGTGTGAAAATATGCATATATACATATGTTAGAAACTCATAAAATACTTAGATAACCACTTTAAAAAAATTTGTGCTAAATCGGAATCTACGTATTAAAATATCCTATATTAGCCGTTGAAAGCTCGCTTTTAACTCAAAATAAGTTTTTTCGAAAGGTGTGAAAATATCTACTATATATACATATGTTAGAAACTCATTAAATATTCATATTATTACTTTCAAAGTGCGAAAATCGGATCCTACGTGGTGAAATACCCTAAATTACTCGTTGAGATCTTACTTATATCTTTAAACAAAGCTTTGCAGTGGAGGTGTTAAAATATGAATATATACTTATAAAAACCGGAAATGATGAGATTTTGCGAAAAAGAAGTTGAAGGTGCACATCTACACCATAAAGAGATCCAACATGCGAAATTTAGTAAAATTCGGACTGTTAGATTTCGCAGTTGCGCGCGTACGGACATACATACATACATACATACACTGCCTGAACAAAAGTATTCGTACACCCCATAATTCCCCATACAAATAGTTATAATACTGATTTATTTAGCGAATCAAGGTATTTAATTGGTAAGAGATACGCTTAATTTAACTTCAAATTCGAATTCTCCATATTCGAATTACTCACTTTTGAATCTTTCAACTTGTTTACACTCCCACAAGGTTAAAAATTTTCAAACTGTGCCACCTCATACCAACCAATGCCATCATATACAATGGTGATCACTCGTGACATGTGGCATAGGAAAGCAAATGCTGAAAATACTTAATCTTGAAGAAGAGTAATTAAGTTGAAAACTTATAAAGTGAGTAATTTGAATGTGGAGAATTCGAATTTGAAGTCTAATTAAGTGTACCTCTTACCAATTAAATACCTTGACTCGCTAAATAAATCAGTATTATAACTATTTGTATGGGGAATTATGGGGTAATTATCCATTAAGGTTAGGTTGTTCTCGATCGACGAAATAACTTTCCACACTGTGACAATAGCTTCGATGACAGAGCAACAATAAGAGTTTCAATATCATACTTACGAGTATGTTTGGATATTAATGAATTTTCCAATTGACATAGGATGAATTGAAGACGTACTAAATATTCATATAGCTGATCAGTCGAATCATTATCTGGTGAAGCAATGAGCAACTCAATAGCGCGTCGTATGTGTCTGGTTGCTTCATTAACATGGTGTTGGAACGAAGCATTAGCGAGTTCTAGAAAGATATCTGAAGACTTGGCGGTGGTAGATGATTGATCAAGTTCTTCCAATAAAATATCAATGTGCCGTATGTCGTTGATAGTAGGTAAGGATAGCAAAATGTTTTGACCATCACGACATCCAATAGTGTGTAGTGTATCAGTTATTGTTAACGAAGGAGCAATAAAAATACTGTTGTTCATGATACAGGGCTTGATGAAATGTAGACTTGTAGGATCGGTGGACCAACTAGTCCACTGTTTAGGCAAATCGAATGGTTTTCGTTTAGACACTAATTCTTGTAGCGTGGTTACTTTATATTGTTCTTCTTCAAGCCGAAATTCTCCTAAACTCTGTTCTACAGCTATAAAGAATAACTTATCATCCCGGGCTGAACGGTCTAATCGCTGTGGTTTAGAATGTGAAGATGAAGATAAGTAACTGGGACAGTTAGGGAGGACTCTGAGGATTGCGTTTTTACGTAATTTGGGAATAGTTCGCTGAATTCCCAAAACCGATCCATCCAGTTGAGGTATTGAGAAATTGGTCTCGATGTCTTCGGGAAGAAAATGTTTCGCACAGACATATGTTCTTCAGGTCTTCAATACCTTCACTGGAGAGTGCTCGCAACCACTGATTGACCAAGTCAAGTGGACTCGGGAGTTTGAAAACTGGAGTATAAGGTTCTCCTGCATAGTTGCTTCGGCATCCTGGTGCAGAACACTTGTTGGGCATTACGTTATAAGCCAATAAAACAATATAGGTTTCAAATACTTGAGTGATCAAGTTGTTTAATAATCTAAACTCATAAAATATAAAAAATATTTTTTAAAATCAATTGACTGGGGGGGAAAATATACGTAATGAGAATAATAATATTCTCTAGCCATATACGCCAGCACAATGGAAACATTTAACTAATTTAGAATATTTAATAATATAATATAGCTATTGTTGTATGAGGAAATGCATTGCTAATTACCATTTAAGGAAATTTTCAAGATTATGGGTAATTAACAAAATGGCCTTCGAAAATATCCATGGTACAAATCCAAAGTCCAATGAAAAGGCCTGATTATAACGTAGGTCACGGATATATACTTAATTTCTCTCAAAAAAGCATAGCAGGAATAGAATTCCTTCTCAATTAAATTAAAACGAGTCTAAAAATAAACAATATTGCATACTTAAGGATACCGCCCTCGAATAACATCGCCTGACAATTTAAAAAATTTGAAATTTTTTATTGCTAGTTCCATCTCGGATTATTGAGTAGTCTACCATCTAATCGTACTTGTTGGACGGTTTTATTTTGATATTCTAGAACTGAGCACCTAAAGCTCAGTCGTACTAAAAATCGGAAAGTTATTCGTGCATTTGCGGCGCATTCATCAATTATTTTCAAACTTATCTGATATTTTTAAAATTATATGAACCTCAAAATGGTTTTGGCCCTTTTAAATATTATAAAACAGATGAATTTAGAAAAAGAGGCACTTAAAATCCAATCAAAAATATCTTTATGAGGGACTTCATTTCTAAAATGCTCGGGAAATGGTCGTTGTGATATTAGCTATTGTGTATAGAAAATAATTCTGAACAGTTAAAAAAAAAATTTATTCAGATCCGACCATTAGTTCGTAAGTTATAGTATATTGTAGGTAAAGTTCGGACATCAAACCACTCTATCAGGCCCCGAAAATGCTCGATGTCAATGCTTAAAAACTATTGAAGATATATTATCTATTATAATATTAAATGAAAGGATATATATGATAATATATAGGTTCCTCAAACATCTCTTTGTAAAAAAGTAAATATTTCTTGACTTATCATCGATTTTATTGTAATACAAATTCTATGGAGAACTTTGAATATATTAGAAAATGGCGAATATTGTCATGAAATAAGTTCCCAAAGTAGCTATTATACTAAAAAAACAATGCAATAGTCACTAGCAATGTATACAGAAATTTTGAAGCACTCAAGATGATTATTTTGGAAGTTCAAAGCATTTATCTCCAAAATTCGGTCAAAGCCCCCCATTTATGGTCCAAAAATAGATTCCTCCATATCTCGGGAAAAATACACCCAAATTCTTAGCTCTCAATTCCTAATATACTTTTCAAGACGGTATATATCTGATTCTTAAATAATAAGTGTACTACATGGAATGGAATGCTAAGTCTTAAATTTTTAACACGTGATGACGTAGCATTTTTCGAAAATCCTAACTTGAAAACTAAAAGTCGTAGACTCTCGCTCTAACTTCCTAATATACTTTTTAGAAGCTCTTTATTCATTCTAAACCGATGAATTATACTTTGTAGTGCTAGGAATATGAATTATATTCCCTAATTGGTTCAAAATATTCGGGGTTAGAGGCCTCAACGTAATTTGTAAATTTTCAGTGTAATTTTGCTATTTTCACAAAAATCTGTTGGAATACATCTAATTCATTAGTATACATGCGATTAAATGCCCATGGATGCTTTTATTTATCGTTAATAGCTCATTTTACATCATTCTTAACATCAAAACTTCAAATCCCTATATCTCTGGACTTTAAAATTCCAAAATTGACCGTCTTTCAAAAATTTTAACTCAAAATTGCTTTGAGACAGAGGTTTGGAAATTTCAGGAGTTGTTCCATATCATTAGGCGATGAGCATAGGACCACTCGATTTTCGATATATTATAAATTTGTGATTTTATTGCTGATTTCCAATGAAAATCGGGCTTTTTTCGCCGTTTTTTGGCAATCTTTTTTCAAACCCCTATAAAATTAATAATTTTGGTCATTTTAACTTTCTTTTGGTTCTATGCGATTGCAAATTTTATAGACTATATATGAAAAATTTTTCGAAGCATTTGATCCAAACATGTGTTTCAAAAAAATCACAGAGTGGAGGAGGGCTTACCATTAAGATGTGCTAGGGGAAAACGAAAAAAAAACGACTTTGAGACGCTGTAACTCAAAAACTTGAAATGCGAACCAAAAACTGTTTGGCATGTCTCAATATTTTTTAATTGCACTACCTGCCCACGCTTAACATCTTATATATCTCTATTCTTGATATATGCTGTAAGCCAAACCTATGGATTTTTCACGGGCGGTATCCTTAATTTCTTTAATTCAAATTGAAACGTGGCAAGAATAGAATTCCTTTTCGACTAAATGGAAACGAGTATAAAAATAAACAATATTGCACACTTAATTACTCTCAAATAAGCATGGCAAAATAGAATTCATTCTCGACTAAATGGAAACGAGAGTCTAAAATTAAACAATATTGCATACTTAATTTCTTTATTTCAAATCGAAACATGGTAAGAATAGAATCCCTTCTCGACTAAATGGAAACGAGAGTCTAAAAAAAACAATATTGCATACTTAATTTCTTTATTTTCAAATCGAAACGTGGCAAGAATAGAATTCCTTGGGACGCAGGAATTTTACCTAAAGAAATTCGGGAAGTAGGAAAATGAGCTAAATTCGAAGTAGGAAAAAGACCTAAAACGTACTAAGTAGGAATAAGACCTAAAATGCAACACAGTATCCCCTCGTACGAATAAAAATGCCACTTTCACACTCAATTGAACACTATTTCAAACCTAAAATACCCACTTTCTCTCTATCTCAATTTTAGGTCTTATTCCTACTTCACCCGTTTTAGGTCAAATTCCTACTTCGATTTTAGGTTATTTTCCTACTTCCCAAATTTCTTTAGGTCAAATTCCGATTTGATTTTTGGTCAAATTCCGCGTTCCCAATTCCTTCTCGACTAAATAGAAACGAGAATCTAAAAATAACAATATTGCATACTTAAAGCCTTAAAGATACAGTACCTGAACGAAAGTATTCAAACACTATTCGAAACTTCCATACAAATAGTATCAAATTGGACCTATTGAAAAAAGGAACATGTACTCAAACAGTAGAAAATATTCAATTTTTTATTTCAACTTCGTAATCTTCTAATTACTCGAAATTTTGAGTCTCAACTCAATTAGTTATTCTTATGTAGAAAATTATCAACCTCTGCCACTTTGTGCCACTAATCGCCATCATCTATAATGGCTGTGACTTGGGACAAGTAGCATCAAGTATCAAATGTTGATATTTATTAACTTGGGAGTTAGTAATTAAGTTGAGGATCTCAATTATGAGTAATCAGAATGTTTTAGTTTACGAATTTGAAATAAAAAGTATTCCTTACGGTTTGAGCACATATTCCTTTATGAATAGAGTCACTTTAATACTGCTCGTATGGACGTTTCTGTGGTGGTCGAATACTTTTTTTCGGATCCTGTACTTCACATTTCAACATAAAATTGGAGCGCCCCCACTCCTTTTTTTAGCAAAGTGCCACAACCCCAGCTGGTTGCTATTGTTATTTAGTTCAATATTTACTAGAGAGAACTCCCACTAAGTGTAATTTGCATTTGGCATTACTGACTTATTTATATCCAACTTGTATGTGCTAGTGCAATACATGTATGCCAATTCTTAATTCAGTTATTCTCAATAAACTCTAGACTGTGTCATTGACTAATATTAGAGCCCAACATAATAACCGAATTATCCACAATGGCGACGAATCAACCTGTGGTCCCAACTTTGGGAGAGAAGGAGCGGATTGCCGAATGAAGAATCATTTTTGAATAGGGTTGCCAGACGTCCGGGTTTCGAGCCATTTGTCCAGAGCCCGGGAATGGGATGAATTTGTCCGGGTTTGGAGAATTTTGAGTCCTGTCCGACTACTCACTACTCAGGACTGTCAATATATTCTATCCGTATCTAAGTTATTTAGTTAGCTATTGTTCTGCTGCAAACGTGTCACTCTCTAATATTTGAAGAAAGAGTGCAAGTTTGTGAAATTTGGATTATTACTGATTTGTAATGCTACCATAGTGTACGTTAGGGATGGGGAAAAATGCATTTTTTGTCAGATCATGTTCTCTAGGTGTGCAAAAGTTGCCTTAGCACATTTTAAGTAAATTCCCAAAGTTTTCAATTTGTTCAATGTTAACAACTTGCACATTCAAACAGTCGGTGTGTAGGATAATTTGAGGGGGTTTTTATCCGATTTTTTGTATTTTTAAGCCAATATCTCAATTAGAATGGATGTTAAGTCTATAATATTTATTTTAAGTGTAAATATATTTGTAATACTAACTTATAATCACATTTAACACGGTAAACACAAGTGATAATGAAACAATTATACTTGATAGTCCTTCTTCATTGCGAATGAAGGCATCTCCTGTCTGGAATTTACTGTATTGACAACCTTTCCATGTCGATTATCATGCCCGTAAACTTGTTTTGATGCTCTTGTCACTTCTTTCACTGCTCTTTCAACTCCTTGTGAATGGCAGGGGTATTTTGAAATGTGAATGGTTTCAGTTTTCGCTTTGATGATATCTTCATTAGAAAGAATATCTAGCATTGGAGGTGGTGATATAGTAGTCTCACACTCAGACCAAGTTATCATATCCATGTAATTTTCCGCTTGAAAATTTATTTTAGGAACTACAAATTGGAAGCTACTAAGAGGATGTTTTCAGGATGAGCAAAGAATCCATTTCTCTGAATTACCGGGTATATAATCTGCTTGTCAGTTGGAGAAAGAAATGTTAGAGTGATATAGTACGTAGAATAGGTTATGACTCCCATCTGTACAATAAGGATTACTCTTGACTCGAAACCACATGGGGCGTATATATTAAATACATAATTGACTATCCTGGTTAGATTTATTGATGGTTCTCTACTGGACATGTACAGTCTTAAAGCACGATTTGCAGTTAACCATCGAGAATGATTTAGTGGGCAAATTATGTTCGATGCAAAGCTCATATCAGACAGTTCCGGACCTCCTTGAATAGCAAGACAAGCTTCATACAAATATAATTGGTCAGTACTAAGATCTTTTAGTATATCCTGTGAAATCGGTGCCACTCTCCCTGGAACCGGAATGAATTTTACAATAGGAAATTTATGAACTTCCCCATGAAGTTGTGATCCAATTTCTCCACTAAAGTGGAGCAAACATATGAGCCATTGGAGCGGGCGATCTAATTCAGATTCAATACGAGCAATGACTCCAGCATGTTTTCCAACATTAACATTCGTACCGTCAGCCAGTATTGAATGAATCGTTTTATCAGATTCCGTATTATAAATTACTGACATCAGTTCCTTTGAAATATCTTAGAACATCCTGATTCAGGAGAGATATGGTCAACATAGTCCCTGGTTCGGAAGTTATGACACAATGTTCTTCTTTGAGTGATGCACGACTGTGTTGTGTGACACCAAATGCGTCTTCTACATTGTTGATAGACAATGTTTCATCTTTGCGGCCATCAAATCCGATGCAAGTCAAATTTGTTAGGTCTTCTGATCGTATTCGAATTTCTTTCTTTCTTCAATATTTCCTTTGATATATAACCTTATCTCTAGAAAGAATATTCATAGTAGTCAGCAAATCAAGGTCCTGAAGAACTGCATTTGCAATTGCACAACCAGCAGTGTCACTTATTGAGAACCTGTCAAGTACTTTACACAAATGAGGATATGAAAATCGATTTTGTTTTCACTTTGTGGCAATCTGCTAGAACATGGATAAAATTCGTCATCATCTTCATCGCTCTCTTCTCCCTGAATCTCGCTGAGGATTTCATCATTCTCAATGCAAAACAGATCAGGAGTATTGTCTCTAACATTCCCGTAACTTTGCAATTGTCGTTGTTGCTCTCTGCTCTCTCGAGCTTGGATTTTGGCTGTAGCTAGATTATCAATACCACCAATAAATTGATTTCTGATGATCTTTTGATCGCATTAAAATTCCCATTCCATATTAGGGATTTTAACTTTGCATCTGCAATTCGCTCTGGTAATATTGTTATCGAAGCATCTGCAAGGGCTGACATCAAACAATAGTTTAAATTTGGATAATTCGTTCTCGAAGTTTCCCAAAATCTTATTCCTTTGAAAGCGCTTTGATAGAGTCTGAGCCGTACTATAGAAGGTTCTAATTTTGTTGGATATGCTGTGAGGTTTAATAGTAGGAATACTTCGCATGTTCAACCTCTGCACAACTTCATCTGAAACTATTTCGCAGATTTGTAATAAAGTAAATTATCTGTAATCAAGATCCCGATGGTAAAAAAATGATATTACCACGTCATTACATGTTGGTAATTGGTTAATGGGCATTTGACGATGACCTGAATAAATTATGTTCGCATTGCTGCCGAGTTAGAGGCATTTGAAATCAATTATAGAAACAGGAACAAATATGTATAAATATCAGAATTATGATAGTTTGAAATTCAAACACTAAATACCTAACAAATAATGAAATGGCCATTGATAGATTCCTGTGATAAACTTCATTTTCCAAGTAGAGTGGGTCATATTACCTTTCAACACATGTAATATGATAATTCGCATTCCAAATATTTCAAATAGCATCGTGGTTGATAATTAAGAGGGAGAAAAAATGTACTAGTACATGTAGTATATTCGTACAAACTATGATGTAACTGTTCAAACCCAAATCAAAGCAATAAATCTCAATATTACGTAAATGTGCTGGTTATTCTGTATTTCTGTTTAAATTAGGCATAGATGACTGGAATCACTTGTGTTTATCGTGTTAAACGTGATTATAAATTAGTATTACAAATATATTTACACTTAAAATTAAAATTATACACTTAACATCCATTCTAATTGAGATATTGGCTTAAAATACAAAAAATCGGATAAAAACCCCATCAAATTATCCTACACACCGACTGTTGGAATGTGCAAGTTGTTAACAAATTGAATGAAACCTTGGGAATTTACTTAAAATGTGTTAAGGCAACTTTCGCACACCTAGAGAACATGATCTAACAAAAAAATGCATTTTTTAACTGCCTAACATGTTTCGTAATGAGTATACTTGGAATCTTCTTTTTGTTTCTGTGTTCAATGGCTTCAACGATGAATTATGATATGTAGATATGTAGTCACGTGGGTCAAGGGTCATTTTATGTGTCTTTGCAGCTCTGGTTTACAGTGAATTACCTACATTCAAATTGTTATTTCAAAATTTATTATCTGAGATTTTAGTTTACCCGCAATAACTAATAGACGAAATATAATTTATATTTTCTCTTGATTATTTATGTATTATGTATATTTTGACGATAAGTTATTGATACAAATTTAAAATTAGATAACATTACAATAAGCATTTTTTTAGAGAATAAATTATGTCCGGGTTTGGCCTTTTGAAAATCTGGCAACCCTATTTTTGAAGCTAGCACCGAGACGATCCGTGCTCAGGAGAGAGGAGAGAAAAGGGTAATACAGATGATTCCGGCATATCTAAATCGTTGTTTTGAAGAAAGAGAATGTGTACGCGAAGTCATAAAGTAGGAGGAAACTGCTCGCGAAGCACTCGATGCTATTGCTACCACACTGGATCCACCAATAGATCAGTACAGGTCCAGGCAAGACCTCTGCCGGCTGACATGGCAATCAGGTGAGTCCATCGATTATTTATTCTACAAAGCTAAGCGTTTGGCAGCCGAAGCCGGGATAGATTTGCTTCTCAACTTCTCAACGGCTTCTCAACTCCCTCGCGATGTTGAGGCCAAGATCAAGGGGAAACTTCGTCCGGCGTCGCCAACCACCCAGGCTAAAATTGACGAACAGGTCGACGAAATGTTGCGGCATAGAATATGTCGTCCTTCCAACTCACCATGGAGCAGTCCGATCATACTCGTTACTAAGAAAGACGGGGACCCGATTCGTTGTCGACTGTGCACTCAATGACTTGACTCGAAAGGACGCATATCCGATGACAAATACGCGGGATATATTGGACTGTTTGCACGGGGACAAGTATTATTCCTCGCTAGATTGCGCGAGTGCATATTGGGGAGTTGCAGTAGACCAGGACGATAAGGCGAAAACAGCGTTCTCGACCCCGCGCGGCCACTTTGAGATGACGATAATGGCGTTTGGATCAGTGTATCTTTTAAGGATTAAAACAAATTTTTTTGTTCTTTTTAGGATTAAAAAAAATATATTACGTATATTGGATTTTTATTAATATGAATTCAAAAATTTCAAAAAGCACTGTCGAATTCATGGATGGCAAGTTTTACATTATTTTGAATAGAACATTCAGTTTGAGAGCTATTTAGTTGAAATATTGGTAAATACCTATCAACCTCATTTGAGGATGGTCGCAACTTGGAGAGTGTCATCCTTACTATTAAAACTCGATTAATGTTTGTATATATATATATATATATATATCTGTATCGAAATGATTGAAGAAGCTACCGGGCGCAGAAAGCTGATTTTTTGCATGTGGGAGTCTTTTGGCTATGGCTCCAGTAAGTTCTGAGCTCAGAGCAAAATGTCGACTCATCATGGAATTATGACGTCATTGTCACCTTTTTAAAAGTTAAGCAACACAGTTATTCGGGCATAACTCAGCCAGTATAAGAGATAGAAGGCTGAAATTTTAATAGAATCTGTATACTAACATACCTCACATATGATACAACAATCATCAAAAAATGACGACTCATCACTTCGCTATGACGTCATCATTACTCATCAAAATTTTAAAAAAGCGCGCTTGTTTATAGAATTTCCCGAGGTCGGAATTGAGACGTTTTTATTATCAAATGCGTTTATATATAATTCTTCGTTAATTGACATGGATCGGTCATGAAATGTCTGGTTTCTGAAATAACTACCTTAAGGTTGGTGTTTCCCATGCGAAACTTGTTTTTTATTATAAATGTGCCCAAATTGCTTTTTTATCATTTTTAGATCCTTATAGGGGTTCTAAAAAATAATCCCGATTTTTATAACTCCAGCCCCAATATTTCGCCACTTTGAGCCACTTGTATCACCTGGTGTCGCTCTAAAAACGACACATTTTAAATGCGAAATGTCCCACAGCTATAACTTCTTTCAACAGTGTCAGATCATCTTTTTAATGCTGAATTCATGCTCAGAACTAGATTTCCAGCAATTTGATATATATATTGGCCATATTTGGAAACATTTTTGTTTGACCGTGCCTAGCAACGGCCAGGAATTTTTTAACATTCCTGACCGTTGCTAGGAAAAGGCAACCAAAAATATTTCCAAATATGGTCAATATATATATCAAATTGCTGGAAATTTAGTGCTGAGTACGAATTCAGTATTCAAATAACGACCTGGCATAGTCAAATAAAGTTATAGGTATGGGATTTCGGCGGAAACTGTCGGACATAGTCATTTTTGGGCCCCCAGTGATAACTGTCAACTTTTTCACACTTTTGAAGGTGACATGATGTTAAAATATTTGATATGTCATATTTTGAAGTTAAGTATTACTATAAGTTGTTGATTTAGGATGTTTTGATGTTATTTATTATCAGAATACAGTCAAAACAAATGGAAATCAAGCCTTTCCGAAGAAAATTGCTTTGTAGCCAGTTTTTAGCACTTAAAAAAATCCATTTACAAAGAAGGAATCTCTAGTTACAAAGGTCGTAGAGTTAAAAACTCGACGGTTTTAGAAAGATCTCGTCACGTAGAACAAAATGATAGAGACACATTTTTGATATTCTAGTACTTTAGAAAAAAGTTAAAATATTTTTCCTGACGAAAATCTGCCTCTAAATTTTGTATAAACGAAATTTGAAAGAAAAAATTATTTGGGTTAAAATTGAAAATTCTATTCATATTATTTTCTTAATTTAACCATTTCGTGCAAGAATAATTGAGTAAAAGAGGCATAAGGCATTAAAGTTTCTTTGAATGTCCTCTATAAATTAGGTCATTTGGGAAAAAAAAAAATTTTCTCTTACTTCTTGGGCTCCCGAAAAGTGTATTTTTGCAGATAACTCATCGAGAATAGTTTCCACCAAAAATTTCAGGATAAAATAATGAAAACTTTTAAAGTTAGTTCTGGAAGGAAACACCAACCTTAATAAAAACCATAATGTTGTTACAAATGAGCTATCCAGCCTTTTTGTAGGTCGATTAAATTTATTTTAGAAAGAAGATTTGGAAATGAACTAACTAAGAACTTATCTGCCTTTGCTTCGTTGTCAGTAATGCTCTTAGAGTAGGAAGATTCCATCAGCAAACGTTCTTTGTGTTCAAAAGATAGTATCTAGGCTTGGAATTGGATTCAGATAGATAGGAAGGTTGGAAGAGCTATTCTATATCTGGAAACTGTGACAGAACAAAGCCCCTCATTGTAGGTAATGGTTCTCTCGAATCTCGATGGCATCTGGTTTGAAATGATGTACACATACCTAAACGGCGAGGAGAAGTGTAAATGTTACGATCAGTAAATGAAACATAATTAGGAAACTTACTCTCATTTGCGTGTTTGCATAGTCCTTTGGTGGGTGTGGAATTGCTCTAAACCATTCTTCACGTAGTTTCAGATTTTCAGAGGTAGATTCTGCTTGACTTCTATATTAGACTTGCAGCCTGGGACAACAAATGACATTGTCGTTCCGAACGAGTGATAATAATTTGATACGTATGAGTCTGGAGGTTTCAGATTAAGTTTGATTTGTGTATATGAAAAGACAGTGACTTGTAGAACTTTACAACAAGGTAGTAAATAAATATATAATTAATGTGGTTGATTTTAAAACAAACAAATAAGCAGTATATTAATGTATATAAGTAATGTGGTAGGTTTAAATTAGTTTAGCCACAAATTATCTACAGTGCTATCCTCAATCCATTTTGATGTAAATCGATGTAGAATTCATTATTACGATCAGTATATAATGTACGAAGCTATATACCAGCATAATCGAACCATTTTTAGGAAATCAGATTTGACTGATCTAACCAATCCCTAGTCCAAATCCACTAATCAGCACCATTGCCTTAGTGCAGGGGTACTCAAACTTTTAAATCTACGGGCCACTTTAAAAATTAGGCTCCGCCTTACGGGCCACAAATCATAGATCGCCTCTGGCTTTAGTTTAATCAATTTTCAAGCTATACATTTGTAGAGTATCTATAATTATTTCTATATGGTGTTTAGAAAAAACAATTATTATCTGACGATTGAAGCACGTCAATATACTGTATATATATGAATAATGAAAACAACGAATTATCCGCGGGCCACCGTTTGAGCACCCTTGCCTTAGTGTATAGAATGCTATGGGTAAGCTTACCTAAGTTATTAATAGTATCTCTAACATCTGAAATCAGAAATTGATAATTTGATTATTGCTTTCTCATTTTATTAGTGGACAAAGTAGCTGAATACAAGGAGAAAAAGAAACATTTTCAGATTTTTCAAAGTTGTTAATATATCGTAAGGGTATTTGAGAGCAAAAGAATCCAAGAAGGCTGAGTTGAAAAAGATATCAGACCAAAACGACCCCATATGGCCATCTCGTTGCACGATATGGCCGATGCAAATAGGCACTCTAATTTGATCTAATTTGATCATATTAATCGAAAATTGGATGATTCCTTTCTCATCCTAATTAGTGGACAAAGTAGTTGAATACTAAGGAGATAAATAATTTTTTTCGATCTTTTGTAGTAGTCAATATATGGTTAGGGTATTTAAGAGTAAAAAGAACCCAAGAGGCCTGAGTCGAAAAAGCAATCAGAGAAAACAAGATCACAATTGACCATCTTCTCAAGGTACGATATGGCCGATAATCCTTCATTAATTGGTCCAGCTTGTCACCTGATTTGTTAGCATTGTAATCGAGTATTACTACAGGTTCACGTAGGTGTGGATGAAATATCCTTTGCATGATGAATAGTTGAGATCAAAAGGGCGTTTTTGTTTTTATTCCGTATGTAGGATACTAAAGTTGTTTCACCACTAAAGTTAAAATTCTTGAAGTGGAGTAACGAGGCAAGTCATTTGGATTTTTAAGAGATCGTAGAATCTCGCGTCTAGTAATAGATCTGACTGTGCCTAAATAGAATAAACCTTTTTCTTCTCTCAAACGTTTAGCTAGAGCCAATGAACTAAATAAATTGTCTCCAACTACTACGTGCCTCGGAGGCAATTTGGGATCTAAGTGAATATTCATCTCTTCGGGTTTATTTGATAATGATTTGTTTTTGCCAGTATAAATCTCAAGGTTTAATGAGTAATAATTCCTAGCATCTGCTAGAACCCATTTCTTCAAACCATACTTGTCAAGCTTGAGAGGTATGTACTGCAAGAATTGGCATCTGCCATAACTTACACATGCCTTCGTTAAGTGTTACATATTTTCCAGGTTAATAAGCAGCGTGAAATACTTTATTAATCGATTCAAAAATTTACCTAATCGGCGCCAATTTATCGATAAGAACTCTTTCAATCCTAGTTGTGTGGTCGTGAAACCTCAAGAACCTTAGAATGTTCTTAAAGCGTTCTCAAGGCATTGCTGCACGAAATATTGGTCTCCCAAAATTTAAATTGTTATTATATATAGATCATAAATCTGTTCCCTACTGGCTCTAAAGTCGCCTGTTAATATTAGTAACCCGATGAAACCCCTTATTTCATGCAAGGTAAAAGAATTAATATATATATTATTAACAGACTTTTCAAGATTAAGTATGCTTCTAGTTTCTTATTGGTCAATTCCTATATAGTTGACAAAACATTATCATTAAAAAACAAAGAAAATAAATATAAAGTAAAATATTATCAAATAGGAACTAACATTAGACAAATAACTAGTGATTCATAAAGACAGAGGATTATAATATAAAAGGCATCAGGAATTTGACAATGGGGGATACTATAGGTTGTTGACAGTTTCAGGTGCTCCAAAGTGGTTGAGTTCTCAACCTAGCTCACAACTGGCGCTACCAATGTCCTACATTGGCACAAAATGACATCTTATTACACATCTTGAATTGGAATATAAATTCGGATATCAAATGATTGTGTTGCAGTTCAGGTTCGAATCTTGTCTAATAGCATTTTGACTAAATTCGCACTTGGACTGCAATAATTGGATTACTTAGTTCAAATTCATTGAATACTGGAGAACTCGGTCCAGTGGTGGATCTACTTTAGGGCCATTGGAGCACTCCAGGGTCATACGATCTCTCATAACACATCTTGTATGTAATACCATGGCCAATTACACATAAGGTCCAACAGTAACTTGCGGATTTTAGACAAGAAATACAAGGAGAGATGGTTTAAGGATACCGCCCTCGAAAAAACATATGATTTGCATTACAGGATACGATGAAAGTAGAGCTATAAGAGATGTTAAGCGTGGGGAGGTATCTCCATCAAGAAATACTGGCACATTCCAAACCGTTTTTGATTCTCATTTCTAGATTTTGAGATACAGTGTCTCAAAGTCTGTTTTTTAAATTTTCCCCTAGCACATCTTAATGGTAGAAATTTAGGCACTCAATGAATTGTTTAGGACATACCAAGGATTCAAACGCTTCCAAAATCGAATCATAGATAGTCTACCATATTTGCAACTTCATAGGACCAAAAGAAAGTTAAAATGACAAATATTGTAAATTTTATCGGTGTCCGAAAAAAAAGGGGCAAAAAACGGCAAAAATGTCTGTTTTTTTGGGGAAATCATGAATAAAATCACCGAGTTAGAATATATCCAAAAAATGGTGGTCCTACGTTCATCGCCTAATGATATGAAACAACTCTTGAAATTTTCAAACTTCTATCTCAAACCAAATTTGAGAAATAATTCTGTAAAGACGGTCAATTTTGAAATTTTAAAGTCCCGAGATATAGAGATTTTAAGTTTAGGTGTTAAGAAGAATGTAAAATGAGTTATTAATAATGCACATAAGCATCCACAGACATTTATTCGCATCCATACTGCTGATTTAGGTATATTAAAGCCAAATATTTACCAAAAATAGCAAAAGTAGCCTGAAAATCCACAAATTTCCTTGAGGCCCCTAACTCCGAATATTTTGAGATAATTGTGGATAATATTTCATATTCCTGGCACTGCGAAGTATAATCTATCAGTTTAGAATGAATAAAGAGCTTCCAAAAAGTATATTAGGAAGTTAGAGCGAAAGTCTACGACTTTTAGTTTCGAAGTTAGGATTTTCGAAAAATGCTACGTCATCATATGACAAAAATCTAAAACTTAACATTCCATCGGGTGTAGTGCAATTATTATCAAAGAATCATATATGTACACTCATAAAAAGTATATTAGGAAGTGAGTACTAAGATTTTGGACTTGTATTTACAAAGATAGAGAGATATCTCTTTTTGGACCCTAAATGGGGGTTTTTGACCGATTCTGCGAGGTCCAAGGCCAGAACTGTTAAAATAATTATCAAAAGTTCTCCAATTTTTCTGTATATATTATTAACGGCAATTGTATTCACTATTTAGCATAATAGCTAAATTTGGACACATATTTAATGATTAGATTCGCCATTTTCTAATAGATTCAAAGTTCTCCATAGAATTTGTATTACAATTAAATCAATGATAAGTCGAGAATTATTTATTTTTTGACAAAGGAATGTTCGAGGAACCTATATATTTTCGCATATATCCTTTTATTTAAGGATATAATATATTATATATCTACAATAGTTTTTAAGATATGACATCAGCCTCTTTCGGGACCTTAGAGGGATATTATGGCCGAACTTTACCTATAATATGCGATATCTCAAGAACAAATGGTCGGATCCGAACAAATTTTTTTTTGAAACGATCAGAATTTTATTTCTGACCCAGTGATCGCTAAATATCTGAGATCAAACTTGCGATTTCCCGAGGATTATATAAATGAACTCCCTTATAGAGCTATTTTGTTTGGATTTTATTTGCCCATTCTTTTAAATCTTTGTGTTTTATAATCTCCAAAGGTGCTAATACAATGTTAAGGTTTATATCATTTAAAAAATATCAAATAAGTTAAAAACTAATTGGTAAATGAGTCAAAATCCTCTAATAATTTTTCAATTTTTATTAGCGCTAAACTTTAGGGGGTTATTTCGCAAAAAATACAAAAAAATGCCGTCCAAATAGTGCTATCAGATGGTAGACCGATCAGTAATACAATGAAATTAGCAATAAAACATTTTTCAGTTTTTTTTTACGCCAGGCAAGATTTTTCGAGGGCGGTATCCTTAACTAATACATCATCAGCCTAAAATCATTAACCAGGCAAATTAGAGGTTAGGAATGCATATATGGTATCAAATTACTAATATCTGTTGCTAAAGTTTTGATTAATCAACACATGATTGCGGAATAGGTTATATTTATGACGAATTTAGTGCTTTTCAGGGGCGGTTTAAGGACACTTCTAGTAATTATTTGAATAATTCTTTTTCGCATATAACTGAACTGTGAATGGGTTGATGCAAAAATTTTGATTTTTTTCTTGGAATGTTGCTCTGTTAAATCTGACACGCATCATAACTTGACACGCACCATGGATATTCACACAGTCATCGTAATTTACTGATGTGAGCGGAGATAAGATGAAAGTAAGTTGATAGATGAGTTTAAGGATAGAATGTAGGTTAACCCAGGGATTCGATGAGCACTTACTTAAGAACTAATAATAAGGAACGGTATATAGGGACCTATAGAATTCAAAATCGCTTAATAGGAAGTAGTCTCTTGGCTATCAAATTGTATCAAAAGTGAATGAATAGTTATTGCGTACTTTGTACTACGTACATTGTGACTGTCATCTCTTGCTGTTGGCCGTTCAGGCTGCAAATGAAACTCTAAGGCCATTAAACATGTGTACACCACACTCATGACAATATGGAAATATTTGAAATTTTTTCTACCAAACGTACGGAATCTTTTAAAGCAATACAACAGGTGCTGAACCTCCCAGGATTAAAGGTTCTGCATAATCCAGAAACACATTGGCTGGCATATGAAAGATGGGTGAAGGTAGTGAAATCAAGTTGTTCTTTAATTGTTCTTACTCTAGAACATAACTACGAAGAAATACACGAACCAGAGGGACTTGACATCTCTAAGACCTTTTTTAAGGTTGGTGTTTCCCATGGGACACTTGTTTTTTTCTAAAAATGTGCCCAAATTGCTTTTTAACATTTTTAGATCCTTATAGGGGTTCTAAACAATAATTCCGATTTTTATAACTCCAGCCCCAATATTTCGACACTTTGAGCCACTTGTATCACCTGGTGTCGCTCTAAAAACGACACATTTTAAATGCGAAATGTCCCACAGCTATAACTTCTTTTAACAGTGCCAGATCATCTTTTTGATGCTGAAATCATGCTCAGCACTAGATTTCCAGCAATTTGAAATTGACAATATTTGGAAACATTTTTGTTTGACCGTACCTAGCAACGGCCAGGAAGTTTTTCACATTCCTGACCGTTGCTAGGAAAAGGCAATCAAAATATTCTCCAAATATGGTCAATATATATATCAAATTGCTGGAAATCTAGTGCTGAGCACGAATTCAGTATTAAAATAACGACTTGGCATAGTCAAATAAAGTTATAGATGCGAGATTTCGGCGGATACTATCGGACAAGGTCATTTTTGAGTCCCCAGTCATAACTGACAACTTTTTCACACTTTGGAAGGTGTCATGATGTGAAAATATTTGATACGCCATATTTTGAAGTTAAGCACTAGTATAAGTTGTTGATTTAGGATGTTTAGATGTTATTTAATACTAGGACACAGTAAAAACTATTGGAAATCAAGCCTTTCCGAAGAAAATTGCTTTGTAGCCTGTTTTTAGCACTCATAAAAATCAATTTTACAACGGAGGAATCTCTAGTTTCAAATGTCGTAGAGTAAAAAACAGGATGGTTTTGGAAAGATCTCGTCACGTAGAACAAAATGATAGAGACAGATTTTCGATATTTTACTTTAGAAAATGTTAAAAATTATTCAACCATTTCGTGCAATAATAATTGAGTAAAAGAGGCATAGGACTTTGAAGTTTCCTTGAATTTCCTCTATAAATTAGGTGATTTGAGAATAAAAAAATTTTTTTCTTGCTTCTTTAGCTTCCGAAAAGTGTATTTTTGCAGATAACTCATCGAGAATAGTTTCCACAAAAAAATTCAGGTGAAAATAATGAAAACCTTTAAAGTTAGTTCTGGAAGGAAACACCACCCTTTTATTAAAATACAGTATTAGAACTTTTAATTTGTAATATTTGAGATAATATTGAGAGCCATTCGATTCATTTACAGATGTTGTGACTGCTTTTTGCCTTTTAGGGTTGGTGTTTCCTGCCAGAACTAACTCAAAAACTTTTAATTATTTTTTCCTGAATTTTTTTGCGTAAACTGTTCTCGATGAGTTATCTGCAAAAATACACTTTTCGGGAGCTCAAGAAGCAAGAAATTTTTTTTTTCCCAAATCACCTAATTTATAGAGGAAATTCAAGGAAACTTCAAAGTCTTATGCTTCATTTACTCAATTATTATTGCACGAAATGGTTGAATAAAGAAAATAATAGGAATAGGATTTTCAATTTTAACCCAAATAATTTCTATCCAATTTCGTTGCTACAATATTTTAAATCAGATTTTCGAAAGGAAAATATTTTAACTTTTTTCTAGTAGAATATCGAAAATCTGTCTCTATCATTTTGTTCAACGTGACGAGATTTTTCAAAAACCGTCGAGTTTTTTACTCTACGACCTTTGTAACTAAAGATTCCTCCTTTGAAATTTGATTTTTTAAGTGCCAAAAACAGGCTACAAAGCAAATTTCTTCGGAAAGGCTTTATTTCCATTAATTTTTACTGTATCCTAGCATTAAAAAACATCCAAACATCCTAAATCAACAACTTATAGTAGTACTTAACTTCAAAATATGGCATATCAAATATTTTCACATCATGACACCTTCAAAAGTGCTAAAAAGTTGTCAGTTATGACTGAGGGCCAAAAATAACTATGTCTGATAGCATCCGCCGAAATCCCATATCTATAACTTTATTTGACAATGCCAGATAGTTATTTAAAACTGAATTCGTGCTCAACACTAAATTTCCAGCAATTTGATATATATATTGAAAATATTTGGAGAATATTTTGATGAACTTTCCTAGCAACGGTCAGGAAT
This sequence comes from Aphrocallistes beatrix, assembly GCA_963281255.1. Classification (NCBI taxonomy): domain Eukaryota; kingdom Metazoa; phylum Porifera; class Hexactinellida; order Sceptrulophora; family Aphrocallistidae; genus Aphrocallistes; species Aphrocallistes beatrix. The sequence goes on from OY725496.1 coordinate 2,738,916, forward strand.
TTGTAAAAATTCCTGGCCGTTGTTAGGCATGGTCAAACAAAAATGTATCCAAATATGGTCAATATATATATCAAATTGCTGGAAATCTAGTGCTGAGCATGAATTCAGCATAAAAAGATGATCTGGCACTGTGAAAAGAAGTTATAGCTGTGGGACATTTCGCATTTAAAATGTGTCGCTTTTAGAGCAACACCAGGGGATACAAGTGGCTCAAAGTGGCGAAATATTGGGGCTGGGGTTATAAAAATCGGAATTATTGTTTAGAACCCTTATAAGGATCTAAAATGATAAAAAAGCAATTGGGGCACATTTTTAGTAAAAAACAAGTGTCCCATGGGAAACACCAACCTTAATCCTATAAACATATGGTTTGGCTTACAGCATACGATAAAATTAGAGCTATAAGAGATGTTAAGCGTGTGCAGGTATCTCCGTCAAGTAATACTCGCAGATTCCAAACCATTTTTGATTCTCATTTCTAGTTTTGAGATACAGCGTCTCAAAGTCTGTTTTTTTCGTTTGTCGCTAGCACATCTTAATAGTAGAAATCCGGCCACTCAAAGAATTGTTAAGGACATACCAAGAAACAAATGCTTCCAAAATCGAATCATAGATAATCTATCATATTTGCCACTTCATAAGACCAAAAGAAAGTTGAAATGACAAAAATTGCTAATTTTATCGGTGTCAGAGAAAAGGGCCTAATAACGGCAAAAATGTCTGTTTTTTGGGAAATCAGGAATAAAATCACCAAGTTATAAGATATCGAAAATAAAGTGGTCATACGTTCATCGCCTAATGATATGGAACAACTCTTGAATCTTTCATACCTCTATCTCAAACCAATTTTGACTTAAAATTCTGTAAAGACGGTCAATTTTGAAAAACGCCCCGAGATTTAGAGATTTTAAGTTTAGATGTTAAGAAGAATTTAAAATGAGCTATTTAAAATGAACAAAAGAATTCACAGACATTTATTCGAATTTATACTGTTGATTTACGAATATTCGATCTAAATATTCACATAAAATAGCAAAAGTACCCTGAAAATGCACAAATTTCTTTGAGGTCCCTAACCCCGAATATTTTGAGATAATTGTGGATAATAATTCATATTCCTAGCACAATGAAGTATAATATATCAGTTTAGAATGAATAAAGAGCTTCCAAAAGTCTACGACTTTTATTTTCGAAGTTAGGATTTTCGAAAAATGTTACGTCATCATATGACAAAAATCTAAAAGCTTACATTTCATAGGATATAGTGCAATCTTTATCAATGAATCATATATGTACCCTCATAAAAAGTATATTCGAAAGTGAGAACTAAGAATTTGGGCTTATATTCACAGAGATAGAGACATATCTCTTTTGGACCATAAGGCTACTGCCCTGATGCATTTTGTGGAAAATATTTTTCCCCCCACTTTTATTTTTATTCCATTTTTGGATTCTATAGACTCTAGGCTATCAATATCATCCCATTTTGTGGTTTAATTGTATTTTTATTCGCTGAAATGGGTCATTTATCATTTTTTTTCTATATGGTTGATGTCCACTTCAAGAAACATTAAATTGGACTATCTCAGAATAATTTTTTCAATAAGTGTATTTATTCAATCGAGTCTAACATGAAATGAAGTCATGCTTTACCATTGAAAATTGACATAACAGTATAATATCAACCATATTTGAGATCTATCGAAGCATAATTCAACATTTGTCTCTTTAAGATTTCAATATTGGGGTCGAAAGTTCAAAATAACCCGAAATAATCGAAAATTCGGCGGTCACTTGATTGATTCAACAATAAAATTAAAATAAATCAAATAAGAGCTAAAAATCGACGATAGAGCAATAAACTATGCTTGTTAGAAGTAGTATGAATACTGAAAGTAAATGATTTAACGTAGATTTTCTTGAGTTGCTGGATTTAGATTGTATTAATTTCAATAGGAGCCAAAAATAGAAATTCAAAATAATCACGAGTTTGGAAATATGTACAAGTAAGCTGATATACTTAGAATACACTATTCATCCATCAACTGTGGATACTAAAACTAGCTAAGCGCTATCTTGTACTGATTCAACGCTGTGCATACTGTCTAATACTAGCTATCAGTGCAGTAGCGTAATTAAATGGGGGTTTTCGACCGAATCTGGAAGGTCCAAAGCCAGAACTTTCAAAATAATTATCAAAAGTTCTCGAATTTTTCTCTACACATTATTAACGAGAAATGTATCCATTATTTAGCGTAATAGCCACATTTGGATACATATTTAATGATTAGATTCGCCATTTTCTAATATATTAAAAGTTCTCCATAGAATTTGTACTACAATCAACTCAATGATAAGTCGAGAAATATTTATTTTTTGACAAAGGATTGTTTGAGAAACTTATATATTTTCGCATATATCCTTTTATTTAAGAGTACAATAGATCATATATCTTCAATAATTTTTAAGATATGACATCGGCCTCTTTGGGACCATAGAGAGATATTATGCTCGAACTTTATCTATAGTAAGCGATATATCACGAACAAATTGTCGGATCCGAATAAATTCTTTTTTGAAACGATCAGAATTTTATTTCTGATCTCAAATAGGCGATTTCCCGAGCATTATATAAATGAACTCCCTTATAGAGCTATTTTGTTTGGATTTTATTTGGCCATTCTTCTAAATCTTTGTGTTATATAATCTCCAATGGTGCCAAAACAATGTTAAGGTCCAAATCATAAAAAAAATATCAAACAAGTTAAAAACTAATTGGTGAATTTTTAGTAACGCTAAACTTTAGGGGGTTAACTCTTAAAAATCAAAATAAATACCGTCTAACTAGTACTATCAGATGGTAGAGCGCTCAGTAATACAATGAAATTAACAATAAAAAGTTTTGCCGTTTTTTTTACTCCAGGCAAAGTTTTTCGAGGGCGGTATCCTTAACTTTTAAAAATGTGACAGTGAGGTCATAATTCCATGATGAGTCGACATTTTCGCCTGAGCTCAGAACTTAGTGGAGCTATTGCCAAAAGACTAGGGATGCGGTAGAAGATAGTTGAACTAATACATGAGCTGCCTTAAATCATTAACAAAGCACAATAGAGTTTAGGAATGTATTACCAGCATATATAAATATGGTGTCGGAGTACCCATATCCGTTGTTAAAATTCAGATTAGTCACCATATGGTTGCGCAATAGGTTATATTTGTGACAAATTTCGTGATTTTCAGAGGCCGTTTAGGGGCACTTCTAAGTGCTTTTATTATAAAATTTTTCTTATAGAACTGAGATATGAATGGGTTAATACGAAAAATTTGGAATTTTTTCATGGAATGTTGCTACATTCCAGTGTTGCTATGGAAACGTGTTTTGGTCAGTTGGGGTTATATCTTGCAAATTACAATAGCTAAACATTTAAATGAAATTCCATTTGATAGCGAATATACTATTTCCTATCAAGCGATAATATAATTTCGACCTCTAAATTCAATGGTTTATGAGATATTCGATAAATCACCAAATGTGACCAATATGATACATTGTCGAATATCTCGTAAACCATTGAATTTAGACGCCGAAATTATATTATCGCTTAATAGGAAGTAGTATATTCGCTATCAAATTGAATTTCATTTAAATGTTTAGCTATTGCAATTTGCAAGATATAACCCCACCTGACATAAACACGTTTCCATAGCAACACTGGAATGTAGCAACATTCCATGAAAACATTACAAATTTTTCGTACTAACCCATTCATATCTCAGTTCTATAAGAAAAATTTTATAATAAAAACACTTAGAAGTGCCCCTAAACGGCCTCTGAAAATCAAGAAATTTGTCACAAATATATCCTATTGCGCAACCATATGGTGAGTAATCTGAATTTTAACAACGGATATGGGTCCTCCGACACCATATTTATATATGCTGGTAATACATTCCTAAACTCTATTGTGCTTTGTTAATGATTTAAGGCAGCTCATGTATTAGTTCAACCATCATCTACCGCATCCCTAGTCCCAAATCCGCAAGTTACTGTGAGGCCTTATATACAGTAGGCTATAATTACACACATTATACGCGAAACCTTTCAATCATAAATTAAAAGGTGCACAGAATAACTGTAATCCCTCAACTTCAGCAATGCAAACTTCTAAAAAAACATACATATGTGCTAACCACATAAAATACTCAGATTATTACTTTCAAATTGCGAAATTCGGAATCTACAGAATAAAATGCCTTATCATAGCCGCTGAGAACTCCATTCTAGCCTAAAATAATATATTTTAAAAGGTTTGAAAATAAGTATATATCATTTGTTAATAACTCATTAAATATTCACATTATTACTTTCAAAAATCTGATTCTACATTGTGAATACACTAGACGTTGAGATCTTGCTTATATCTTTAACAAAGCAATGGAGGTGTTTAAAATTAAAAAAACGGAGGTAATAAATTTTTCGAGAAAATATTGAAGGTGCACACCTACACCATAAATAGGTCCTACATGCGAAATTTCGTAAAAATCAGAATGTCGAAGTGGCCCGCGCACGGACATGCATACAGATTCCGTCCATGTCATAAGGGCAACAGTGGCACGAAATGGTCAGATTCTGGAAGTAGCTATTTCTGTTGCAGATCGGGACTTAAAAAGTATTATTGACTAATAGGTTTTCGAACCTAAAAAATCGATTGATGGAATCAGTTTTCTTCTATGGCATCAGGCATGCTCACTATGACGTCATCCAATATGGTACAAAGTGGTCATAATCTAGAAATAGGTATTTCTGGTTTCTGAGATAGCGACTTAATAGGTATTATTTACATATAGGGTATCATTGTCTAAAAATTGAATGAAATATTGTTGTGTGGCTTCATATATGCGGGTTATGACGTCATCGTATATGGTACTTGTGTCATCGTTATAACTTGACACCTTTTAATGAATAAGTTATAACATATGAGGAAGTAATAAATATAAATAGAAGTTATTCAATCATCATTCCCATCATCACCATCACCACGAATAACGGTGTTTCCTAAAATATCTTGGTAATTTTATGCTCTTGGCTAGAAGGAGGCTTTCGAGTAGCAAACTTGCGATTTGTTAACAATATGGGATCACTGAGAGATATCATTCGAAAAAATATATCCTTGCAGATTTTCTTCAAAAGAAAACTTGCGAGCAAGACGATCTAAATATCTCCGAACATAGGCGCCAAGTGAGAGAAAATAGAATAAAATCTGGGGGTCCAAAGAGCGGGCGAAGCGAGTGACGGTAGGGGAAGTCTGGGGGCTTGACCCCAGAAAATTATTTAAATCTTAGATGCTCAAATATCGATGTACAGCTATTGTTGTTACCTAGGGAAAATAAAATCTCGGACTATCGTGGAAAAAAAAAGTCATTAGGATATATATTTAGTAGACTCAATTAATATAATTTGGGGTGTAGTTGTAACCTATAAGTTTCTGTGGAGTCCTGCCATACCTCAGCTTCTTCCACTGCTCCATTGTCCAGCACCACGGCCCCCCACAGGCTCCAAACCTGGGGTGGGCGCCTCCCCAGGGTCCAGACTTGGGGTGGGCAGTCCCCCCCAGGTACCTACACTGGCGCCTATGTCTCCGAATATTTTTGTTTGAAGTCTCGAGTCCTTCTTCAGATAAGTGCTCTAGTCGATGCCCTTCGTTAAATGTTGAGATGATTTCCGGTGCATGTGCTAACAATTGTAATGTAGGGGAAATATTAGCCTCTAGGGAAATCACGAAACACTGACAGGTGGATATTACTGCAAATATTTTCTTGTTCAGCGACTGTCTCAAGATGTGCTAGTAGAGAGGACAATCGGTTACGTAAACCTTTAGATGATAATTCATTCAGAGGATTATGGGTGGGACTACTAAAATCTTCTCCGAAAACTGTGGTAGATTGGCTAGAGGAAACACTACCAACTACAATGTCTTCATCTGAGTTTTGAGTACCCGTACTCAATCTCGGGTATTTAGAAGGTGGTGTGTAAAAGGGTATCGCATTCTAAGTTGATATGTCGGTTCACTTCAGGTATTCTCTCCTGTCTTCTCAAAGGCTTGAGAATTTTCTCGGAGCTACATCATACGCAGTTTCTTCCTAACTATTGAGGACAATAAACTCGGATGCAATCGGAGATATTGTTTTGTTCTTTTGCGCAGTGAAGAATGTGTATGCTTCTTTGTTTTTCATGATGAAAAGAGCTATTTAAAAGTAAGTTGCGCATGCGCTACATCTAAAAAGTAGCTCATGCGCTGCATTTATTTAAGTAGAGGTTTACATTATGAAATTTTGAACACTGACTTCCGGCGAATTTTTTAAACATTTTTATCCAGCTTTCAGGGTTGATACTCAACGTATTCTTTATTACCTCATATCTTATTTTAAATCATAAAACACAGGGCTGTTAACCGAATTCTTGAAATATTTCATTTTTAATCTATCCAAATTTGAGCATCTTTCCCAATAGGTAATGTATTACAACAACACTATACTTTATACGTAGAGAGAAGTGATTGTGTATGGATAAGACTTTTGACAATGACTGTCTTTTCTGGTTGAAGTTTAGTTCCAATATAAAATTAAGTCACTACTTATGGACCACCCTATGATTAATCGAGTTTTAATAGTAAGGATATTTATATATATATATATATAAATATCCTTACTATTAAAACTCGATTAATCATAGGGTGGTCGATAAGTAGTGACCTAATTTTGATTTGCTATCATTTCAAAACGAATAACAGCAACTTAATTTGGTGAAAAGTATTAAACATTATACACTTGAGAGATATAGAATCCATCTTCAACAGGGGTCCTGCCATTGATGATGTGCTCTATCCTGCCTCCACGATTTCCGATGGTTTTCTGCATGTTTGATGCTTTCTAGAGACCCAGCAGTCTTGCAGGAGCTCCAATTCTGGTCTTATCTGCAACAGTTCCATGCTGCTCAAAGTTCTGAACCATTTTCTTTATCGTTCTGGCAGCAGAAGCAGATTTACTACCATAATTTATTTTGTAGGCAACACAAGAGAACAAAGAACAAAGTTCATTCACTGATACTATGAAAACAAAGAAGCATGATCAATACTCAAAGACGCCTACAAAAGAAATTACAATAATAATGTATAATTCACAGTTTGGAGTAAGGTCATACATTATGTCGAACTAATGACCAGATCAGATTTGTGTTGAAAGTTCCCTCTAACAATTGCCCATCTACGGGAATGTTTGTCAATGCAAACGAAAAAGGGATAATGCTTTTAAAAGAATTATTATTTCTTCCTTCTCCCATTAGCTTTTCTTTTCTTGAGCGATGGCAGTATAATAACTTTTGGCGACTATTTTATTCGTTCTCGGAACATCAACTCCACAATTTAGAGTACCAGTTGGAAAATCTTTGAGTTTCAAAATACCAACAACTTTGGTTACCGATCTAAGTTTCTAGATAGAGCAATATCACTAACATCTGCCGTATTTTTGACCATAACTCAGCCATTTTACGTGATAGAAGACTGAAATTTAATAGAATATGTATATTAATATATCTCACATATTATACAATTATTATCAACAAATATGACTCATCACTCTGTTATGACGTCATCATTAAGCATCAAAATTTAAAAAATTGACAAATTTGGTGATTTTTGGTGCAATAAAGATTATAACAATAGACAGACGTATTTAGATATGTTATCTCCCATTTAATTAATCAATGTGACCTCAGACGCCCACAGGGCGCCTCCGGCGGATACAAAGTGTCCGCCAGCCGCGCAGCGCAAGCAAGCGAAGCGCGCTTGTGTCTATTATAATCTCTTTTGAAAATAGACATAAAAACTAAATAAAAACATTATCATCGGAATGTTAATTGCACTCCGAGGTTTGTGAGGGTGCTGAATTCAAATATCCTTACTATTAAAACTCGATTAATGTGTGTGTCTGTACGAGTTGTCTGTATGGAATCGATTGAAGAAACTACCTGGCCACAGAAAACTGATTTTTGGCATGTGGGAGTATTTTGGCTATGGCTCCACTAAGTTCTGACCTCAGACGAAAATGTCGACTCATCATGGAATTATGATGTCATTGTTACCTTTTTTTATTATTAGAAATTTCAGTTTTTCGAATACTTAGGGCGTTCAATATGTTCCAGGCCCAACTTTATATGTCAAAAGGTAACAAAGACAAAGTGTTTTCAATTCGTTTAATGAATTCGTTGCAGGATTGTGCTTCGAATGGTATGTTGGTTGCTGTGTTATTATTATAATTACTGGGTTAGCACACACGATTATAGACCCGGTTTACGGTCCTTATAAAGAATTTCAATTTTGCCATTGAAAAAGACTGGAAAACTATTTGTATGGATAAATTCCTCAAAATTGTTAAATAATATCGTTGAAGTGTAAAATAATCAAGAAGGCATGGAGAAGATGCAAACGGGAGGTGTTCAGTTGAAAATTTTGTGATAAAAAGATGTTGTACTAATTAATGTGGATTTTTCCCAATTTTTTACCACTTAAAAGTGGGAAAAAACATATATTAAATCGACGAGGCGCATGCGCTTCACCGACGAGGCGCATGCGCCTCAACGACGAAGCGCATGCGCCTGAGATTTTAATGCTATTCAAGAATTAATAGGCTTTTCTTTGTAAATACTACAAATTTAATTCTTATTCTAACATTTACTATAATAATTTATAGAATTGCATTATTAATGGCAGAAGGAACTTCTTCATTCTTAGAAGTGGATCCACTAAAAAACGTAAAATTGATGATCCCGAAGCTAAATTACCAACACAGATGCAGCCTCTAAATTTACCAATCAATACTGCTACGTCTTTAAACAAGAACACTGCAATTCAAGTTAATAATTCATTTGATGAAGTCAACTCGGTCAAAGGTAATTAGTACTGATCGAACAATGGCATATCATTCACAGATGATCTAACAGAGATATTAGAATTGGTCACCAACAGGGTTGGTAGATTTAATCCACCCCTGGGTTAAATCCAGGTTTAAACCGGGTTGGGCAAAATCCCCTTTTGTGGGTTAAGCCACACACATTATTATAAGTGAATTAACTTATAATAATTGGAATTCTTAAAAATCTAAGAATAAATAGGAATTCATAGAATTTATAATTATTTCCGATGTTTCAACGAAAACTAACTATAATGCCTGACTATTTAATGCGGGTTTTTCTATACAGCAAACTAGGTTGTTACATAGAACACCTCGAGCAACCTAGATTGCTAGAAATGTGCTAGCAACCTAGGTTACTCTGTGCTTAGTATGTAGCAGCCTATGAGAAATAGTACTCGTATTACCGCTTTTATTCATAGATTAATATTATTATTAATCGGTATGCCGTTATTTTATTTCATTAAATTTTCGGTATATAATAATAATAATACGTAATACGTAATATACAATTATTCCATGCTGATATGTTCAAGTGCGCTGTACAATGAAACTTTAAATCTATAAACTTTTTTAAGACAATGAACATATATAAATGATGATTTTGAATATGATGCGATGTTTTACAGGCAGCCAGTAGAGGGATTTAACACGAAGAAGAGACGATGGAGTAGTTCTTGATGAGTTGTGAATAAGCCTTGCTGCAACACGTTGGAGTCGAGACCTGAGCAACCAGGGAGAACCATGTAAAAGATTGTTGCTATTGTAAAGATGAGAGGTTACTAGTACAAGGAGTTTAACGATAGTTTAGCATGGTTTACTGGAGAGATACTTCCTGATTCGATGGATATTCTAGAACTTTACGGATCTAGGAAAGATATCAATAGGTTGTTGTCGAACCAGGTACCCAATTTTACTTCTTTGGATGGCGAGATTAGAGAATTGCTAACAGAGATGCTATCAATGCAGAAATTTGAGATTTGTTGACGGGAATCGATGACGAGGAACTCAGTTTTGATCATTGCTGAACAGCTTGTTGTTAAGAAACCTAGAACGGAGATTAGAGACACAGGATTGGATGAAAGTGAGAACAGATTTCTCAGAGTAAAGAGTTGGGTTTAAAAGAATGATAAATTTGAATATCATCGGCATAGCAGTTCATGTCGAGGAGGTGAGACCTAATGATATCAAAGAGCGAGCTGGTGGTATAAAGAGTGAAGAGAAGGGTACCAAGGCAGGAACCTTAGGGGAGTGGGAATGCTGTATTTAACGGGAGTGTCGAGTGAATTTGAACCACGGAAATGGATTGGGTTCTGCCAGAGAGATATTATTTGAACCGGGAGAAGTGTCACAAATCCCGAAATGTGTAGGAAGGCATGTTATTAGGATAGAATGGTCAGCAGTGTCAAATACATAGCTGAGACCCAAGAGGACGAGAAATGTGACGTGTTTTTTGGTTCTTGTGAAGAGGATGTCATTGGCTACCTTCAGGGTGCAGTACATTTAGACTTGGTGACTGCGTGCAGAGAGATTATAGCTCCCACATGCCCCTATAACGTGGACTGTGTACTATGTCTGTCCTTGAGTGCGTGACTATCATTAATTATATGTAGAGTTGACAGTTTTACGAAATGTATTCTGACATCTACAGTAATAGCTATATTATTTAACATAATTGAGACCCAACCAAAGGATAATATCAAAAAATCCAGTTCAATCCGGTTTAAACCGGGTTTAGCCAAGTGAGTTGGGTTAAACCTATTTAATCCGGGTTAAATTCCAACCTTGAACTCATCAATGTTAGAAAATATGATACTTGCAATTTTTACTAATGTTGAATATAATAAATTTTATTTAATTTCGTAAAAAATGATATTTGTAGTGTAGTATATGTGCCTATTGTTTTATGTGCATGTGCGTAATTGTTGTGCAACAATTACGCGCATGCGCATAAAATGATGTTTTCATATATTAAATCGACGAGTCGCTTTTAGTATATGAAAACATCGCATCACATTTAGAATCCTCATCATTTATAAAGCTGTTCATTCTCTTGCTCCTCTATACATCACCTAGCTTATAGAAAAGTCCAACCGTAATCTAAGATTTTCGAATGCTATCCTCCCCAAACATACATACATTAATTCCTCAACTTGATCGTTCTTTTTATTTTGCAGCTCCTGTTGAATGGAATAACCTGCCTGCCTACATCCGGAATGCTCAATCCATTACTATCTTTAAAAGTCTCTTGAAAACTCATCTTTTTCGGTTAGCCCATGAAACGCATTTAATAATACATGAATTTATACATATATACACGCGCACAGACTTACACATATACTGTATATATAACATACATGCTGCACACATGCACTTCTTAATTCATTGTAAAAAAAATATCATCAAAGAATCATGTCAGAATGGGATAATTGTATATTACGAGGGGCAATCGAAAAGTTCTAATCCCATGATATTTTTTTCTAGTTGAAATGAAGAATCAGTATTAAAGTAATTATAATTGTTCAAAGTACTCCCTATCTACATGTATACACTTTTGTAACCTTGCCATCCATGAGTAAAATGCTTCTATGTAAATTTCTTGGGGTAGGTGTTTGAGATACTGAAAAAATCGAGGTTCGTAGCTTACTCCGATCGCGAAATCTATTCCCTCGCAAATGATCCTTTAGCTTTTGAAACAGCCAGAAGTCGCAGAGAGCAAGGTCTGGACTGTATGGTGGGTGAGGAATGACTTCTATCCCATATTCGGCATGTTTAGACTTGGTAACCTTTGAATTATGGGCTGGGGCATTATCATGCAATAATTTTATTCCACGTACTCCCGTCTTTGGTCTTACCTTTTTATAATGATCAACTACTTGTGACAGTACATATTTCGCGTAAACTTGTAATGGTCCTCCCTTTTGGTGTAAGGGTTAGAACTTTTAGATTGCCCCTCGTAATACCTATTATTATTGTTATTAACCTTAAAGTAAGAAGAAAATTTAATGAAAAAAAATAACGGCATACCTATTAATAATAATAATATTAATCTATGAATAAAAGCAGTAATACTATTTCTCATAGGCTGCTACATACTAAGCACAGAGTAACCTAGGTTGCTAGCACATTTCTAGCAATCTAGGTTGCTCGAGGTGTTCTATGTAGCAACCTAGGTTGCTGTATAGAAAAACCCTCATTAAATAGTCAGGCATTATAGTCAGTTTTCGCTGAAACACCTGAAATAATTATAAATTCTATAAATTCCGATTTATTCTTAGATTTTTAAGAATTCCAATTATTATGGTAGTAACTACATTGTTAATTAGATATTGACATAATATTGATCCTCTAGGTTATGCTAAAATGGATATGACCTGATAAAGTTGATTCGCTTATAATAATGAGGCTTAACCCACAAAAGGGGGTTTTGCCAAACCCGGTTTAAACCTGGATTTAACCCAGGGGTGGATTAAATCTACCAACCCTGTTGGTGATCAATTCTAATATCTCTGTTAGATCATCTGTGAATGATATGCCATTCTTCAATCAGTACTAATTACCTTTGACCGAGTTGACTTCATTAAATGAATCACAATGCGTGATCAATCTAATGAACAGATAGTTTTTTGAAATTTTGTAAAAATGAACATTAAAACACCCGAGGAATTTATTTCTTAGCAAATTTTGACACTATCTTTTTCATATTTCTCTTTTTATTCGTATTATCCAAAATATATCTGTTCATTGTGTTCTGCTCTTCGACATCTATTGAAAACCGTTGAGTTTTCGCTTAAAAAGTTATCACACTTATAAGTGCTGAAAAAAAAGTCTCTGATAATAGGATTTAAAAAATATTTATATATACGCTCGTATCACTCAATTTCCATTAGTTTTATTCTTTAGTAATATTAAATAACATTCAAATATCCTTATTCAACAACTTACAGCAGTACTTGACTTCAAAATATGCTATTTCAAATATTTTTACCTTCAAAGTGTGCAAAACTGGTCATTCATCTTGGCGACCCAAAAATAACCCCATCCGATAGTATCCGCCGGAATCCCACATCAATAACTTCTTTCAAACACGCCAGATTATCATTTGAATTATGAATTCGAATCCAGCATTGAATTTCCAACAATTTGATATATACGTATATTGACCATATTTGGAGATTTTTTGGTTGTCCGTGCCTACCAACGGAAGGAATTTTTCACATTCCTGGCCATTGCTAGGAACCCTCGGCGAAATAATTCTCCAAATGTGGTCAATATATATATAAATTGGAGGAAATTTAGTGCTGAGGACGAAACCAGCATCAAAATGATGATCTGGCATGATTAAGGTTGGCCTTTCCAATAATAGCTAACTTTTGACTTTTTCAATCGATTCATTTAATTTTTTCAGTGCAGATTTGAATCGCAGAGTTATCTGCAAAACTGCATTAAGAATTGAAATAATTAAAGAGAAAAGAAATTTTTTTAAAAAGTTTGGTCATTTTACAAGTAAGAAATCGGAAACAATATGCTTACAATCCATTATAAACTTTTCAAATTCATTCATAGATCGATGATCTAACTAATGAACAGACAGATTTTGAAATTTTGAAAATTATTAAAAATACACACCAAAACACCCGAGGAATTTTATTTTTAGTAATTTTGACACTCTTTTTCTTAATTCTCTTTTTATTTGTATTATCAAAATTATGTCTGTTCATTATGTTCAACTCTTCGAGATCTATCAGAAACCGTTAAGTTTTCGTCCCTATGTTGAATTTACAAAAAGTTATCTTTATAATTGCTGGAAAAAAAGTCTCAGAAAATAGGATTTAGAAAATATTTATATATGTCCCTCAATTTACATTAGTTTTAACTGCTTTGGAATATTAAATAACATGCAAATATCCTTATTAGACAACTTATAGCACTACTTGACTTCAAAATATGGTATTTCAAATTTTTCTACATCAAAAGTGGGAAAAATGTTCATTGCTGACTGGCCACCCAAAATTAACCACATTCGATAGTGTCCAGCGGAATTCGAGATCAATAACTTCTTCGAACCATGTCAGATCATCATTTTAATACTAAATTCGTGCTCAGCACCAAATTTACAGCAATTTGATATATATATTGACCATATTTGGAGAAATTTTTGGATGTCTGTGCATAGCAACGGCCAGAAATTTTTCACATTCCTGGCCGTTGTTAGGAACCCGCAGCCAAAGAATTTCTCCAAAAATGTCCAATATATATATCAAATTGCTGGAAATTTAGTGCTGAGCACGAATTTAAAATTATGATCTGACATGGTTCAAAGAAGTTATGGATATGAGACAAAATGTGTCCTTTGTTAGGCGACACCAGGTGGTACAAGTGGCTCTAAGTGGCGAAATATTAGCATTTAAATTCTAAAATCAAAATTATTGTTTAGAACCCCTTTAGTTATCCTAAAATGGTTAAAAAGGACTTTTGGCAAATTTTTGATAATAAACAAAATGCCCATAGGAAAGAAAGGCCAACCTTAAAAGAAGTTATAGATATGAGACATTTCGCTTCAAAAATGTGTGCTTTTTTGGATGACACCAGGTGGTACAAGTGGCTCTAAGTGGCGAAATATTGACATTGAAATTCTAAAAATCAATGTTTTGAACCCCTTAAATTAATGTTTTGAACCCCTTTAGGGATCTAAAAATGTTGAAAAGGCAATTTGGGCACATTTTTAGTAAAAAACAAGTTTCCTATGGGAAACACCAACCTTAACAATAAAAAACTTTTTTTACGCAAGGCAAAGTTTTTCGAGGGCGGTATCCTTAACACTGCAGAATACGAAATTTTGAGAAATCGTTAATATTTATGAACAAATCTTGTTCATTATTTTGACCTTTTCTTAACATCTGAAATCGTTTTTCGTTTTTGATCTTATATCATTATTATGTCAACACTCAACAAATGTACGGAAAATTCATACAAAGGTAAGTGAAAGATAGACTGTTTTGGAGACTCTAGTTAATTTTTGATTTGAAAATGTTTTAGATCTCCCCAAAGATCATCCCAAGCTTGTCAGTGTCTTGACTGAGAAATCATCTACTTTTGATGCACTATAAAATAGATTAGCTTATTGTGGAGACTCATTATGGAGTGAACTGTCTCAATCAATTTATGGTCAGAACAGACAGGGTCGGGGAGACAAACTTTATCTCAAGTGGAAATAACTCTAATAATATTCTGGGAATTTTGGTGTGCCACCTCTCCCCCACTGAGACTAATGATATCTCCAAAGAATTTAATGATGAAAGCCTTGAGGAATGTATTCGTCTGGATTTGTTTTCTGTTGAAATGAGAACCTCCCTAATATCCTCAATTGTCCTGAGGGATATTTGCATTAGGATGTGTGATTGAGTTTAAAAATTATTGATTGAGAAAAATTCTAATCGAAAAGTAAAATCTTTTTCAAGTCTCTGCAGTTTGTAAATTCTCGAATTGAAACAGTTATTATTTTGCGATTGAAGATGATGTTAGATCACTAGATTATGATAGTACGAGTAATATACCAATGGATTATAAGTGTGGAGGTATTTTTCTTCAGAACACTCAGATGGTTTGACGAACTATGCTCGTCATTTATCTGGTAGTGAAAGACAAAAAAACAGGAAACAAAAAAATTTAAATAAATGGGTGTTAAATAGTAAATTAATGACGATTAAAGAAATAAGATCGATCAAATCGAATTGGATTATAGTTGGACCATGATGATACACAGTGCATGCATTTCATTTAATAAAATAAATATTATAAGCTACCTTGATAATTGTTGGGAATTAATAAATAATGTCAAACCTGAATTTAGCTTTAGTACAGTCCTTCATCTTTGCTCTGCACATATTATGTATCGTATAAGTTATAATATAGACAAGCGCGCGCTTCGCTTACTTGCACTGCGGGGCTGGAAGACACTGTCCGCAGGAGGCGCCCTTAGGGCGCCTGGGCTCACATTAATTAATTATAAGGGAGATAACATCTCGAAATTGTGTCTGGTGCGTGTGCTAATCTTATAATTTATAATTGCTAATCAACCGTAAACTAAAATTTTTCAACATATTTTTGGTGGATTTAGCGGCGGTTGATTGGAAAAAACATTCAAATGGGTATTTGGGTAAACTTGGGTATAGCTGGAATTCATTGTATTTCATTCAAAATCGACTACCCTACAATACAATATCAGTATTTCAACTCGCAACATTATGAAAAATTAGTACTACTGTATTTCTCACTCGATTATCCGAGATAGTCAATCAATTATCCGAGCTAGCCAATCAATTATCCGAGCTAGCCAATCAATTATCCGAGATGGCCAATCAATTATCCGAGATGGCCAATCAATTATCCGAGATGGCCAATCAATTATCCGAGATAGTCAATCAATTATCCGAATATTTATGTACCAATCAGTTCGCCTGATTCTGCACACAATGAAAGGGTATTGTATGTATTTACATAATTGATTAAATATAAAATGCGAAATTGAGAATTATTTTGGAATCAAATCGTTGTTAACTTAATTTCATATGGCAAGTAACACATCAAATATTTCTGAATCTACTCCTGTCAGAAGAGGAGGTAAAGCAATCAGTGATGAAATCCGCTCAAGGTTGATCAAAGCTCATGAAACAGGACTTAGTTATGGGCAAATATCCGAACTCTATGATGTTAAAAAGGATACTGTATATCGCATTTGCAGTTTTAGGCAGTATACAACCAAACCGCGAGGTGGTTCAAAGGGGAGAAAGATAAACCAAGAAACATTAGGTTATCTTATAAATTTAATTGAATCCCGAGCGGATATAACGCTTCATGAAATGAAAGATGCACTAATACAAGAAAAGGGACTCACTGTATCAGTAGCAACGATTGCACGATGTCTCGAAGGTTCCCTTATTACACTTAAGAAAATGGAATTAGTTCCAATGAATAGAAATTCGGAGGAAAATAAAATTGCAAGACGCCAGCATGCATCATGGCTGCAAACTCAATATGAATTGGGAGCACAATTTTGTTATATTGATGAGTGTGGATTCGGGTTATACACTGCTAGGTCACATGGACGTTCTGTCAGGGGATTACCAGCCAGAAGAATTGTTCCGAATCAAAGAACTCCGCATATTACCATGCTATGTGCTATTAGCCCTAATGCTGGACTAATCCATAAAATGATGATAACTGGAGGAGCGAAGCAGGAGAATTTTGACCAATTTATCAATGAATTATTTCACTTAGAGTTCGGTCAAGCGGTTAATCCAATTGAAGGAGTAAATAAATGCTACTTGATATTCGACAATGCACCCTGTCATCGAGGTATTGAAGCGAGGTTAGCCGAAAACATACCGGAAAACTTTGAATTGATCCGTTTACCACCTTACAGCTGTGAACTTAATCCGATCGAATTTTCGTTCAATAGTCTCAAAGCATATTTGAAGCGTGCTATCAGTATACATGGACCAATTATTCCAAACCATGGTCAATCACTTGCTACAGCAAGAAGACTATTTCTTTTGCAACTGGCTCCTAGTGCACTCAGTCGAATTACTGCCACCTCCACCCTCAATTCGTTTTTTCATGTCCTAACGATAACTGCTCCCAAAGCCATTAGGCTCGAAGACCTCTAAATTTGATTTAATAACCAGCCAGAGCTATCAAACTCGATTATTTAACCCCATTCTTCTTAAATAAATCATTGTTAAAATATTTATCTGAATACATATAATTGTGAAAAATAAAATCTACACTAAATTAACTGGATCAAATTTTATCGGATAATCAATTGACTATCTCGGATAATTGATTGACTATCTCGGATAATTGATTGGCCATCTCGGATAATTGATTGGCCATCTCGGATAATTAATTGGCCATCTCGGATAATTGATTGGCTAGCTCGGATAATTGATTGACTATCTCGGATAATCGAGTGAGAAATACAGTAGTATAGTACAGGTATCCCTCACCGTTCGCGGGGGTTACGTTCCTGACAATTGTCGCGAATGGCAAAATCGCGAACGGCAAGGCGTTAGTTCAATGAGAATAGTGGGGTTACGTTCCTAGATTATAAAAACGACGCTAGATACAGTTTGCTAAATACGCTATTGATTCAATAGTTGAGCTACATGTAATACTGATAAAACACTGGCACAAGTTTAATTGTAATAAATGAAGTGATAAATGAAAGATATAGATCCCCTAGTAGCAAACCTAAGTACCATACCTAACTAGTAAAGTCTAGCCTTTCAATCACCAACCAACTTCCTTTTATGCATGATGTAATTATTAAGTAGAAAATTATTAGTATTACAGAAACAATAGTCTAGTAAATAGTCTAGTTAGTATAGAATAATAGAAACAGTATTAAATGCTATTGCCAGGTTAATAATAAGGGGATACGTATAAAGTTATAGACTTATACTAGCCCATGAAACTACTGAAGAGAGCAACGAAAACCGCGAATAGTCGAGGGAACGAGTCGCGAATAACAAAACAAGACTCAAAAAAATTTCCGCGAATAATCGAAACCGCGAATGGCAAACCCGAGAACAGCGAGGGCTGCCTGTATAGTAGTTAAGGATACCGCCCTCGAAAAATCTTGCTTGGCGTAAAAAAATACAGCAAAATGTTTTATTGCTAATTTCATTGTATTACTGATCGGTCTACCATCTGATAGCACTATTTGGACGGCATTTTCTTTTATTTTTTGCGAAATAACCCCCTAAAGTTTAGCGTTAATAAAAATTGAAAAATTGTTAGAGGATTTTAACTCATTACCAATTAGTTTTTAACTTATTCGATATTTTTTTAATGATATGAACCTTAACATAGTTTTAGCACCTTTGGAGATTATAAAACACAAATATTTAAAAGAATGGGCAAATAAAATCCAAACAAAATAGCTCTATAAGGGAGTTCATTTATATAATCCTCGGGAAATCGCAAGTTTGATCTCAGATATTTAGCGATCCCTGGGTCAGTAATAAAATTCTGATCGTTTCAAATAAAGATTTGTTCAGATCCGACCATTTGTTCTTGAGATATCGCATATCATAGGTAAAGTTCGGCCATAATATCCCTCTAAGGTCCCGAAAGAGGCTGATGTCATATCTTAAAAACTATTGTAGATATATAATATATTATATCCTTAAATAAAAGGATATATGCGAAAATATATAGGTTCCTCGACCATTCCTTTGTCAAAAAATAAATAATTCTCGACTTATCATTGATTTAATTGTAATACAAATTCTATGGAGAACTTTGAACCTATTAGAAAATGGCGAATCTAATCATTAAATATGTGTCCAAATTTAGCTATTATGCTAAATAGTGAATACAATTGCCGTTAATAATATGTACAGAAAAATTGGAGAACTTTTGATAATTATTTTGAAAGTTCTGGCCTTGGATCTCGCAGATTCGGTCAAAAACCCCCATTTGGGGTCCAAAAAGAGATATCTCTCTATCTTTATAAATACAAGTCCAAATTCTTAGTTCTCACTTCCTAATATACTTTTTATGAGTGTACAAATATGATTCTTTGATAATAATTGCACTACATCCTATGGAAAGTTTAGATTTTATCATATGATGGCGTAGCATTTTTCAAATCCTAACTTCGAAACTAAAAGTCGTAGACTTTCGCTCTAACTTCCTAATATACTTTTTGGAAGCTTTTTATTCATTCTAAACTGATAGATTATACTTCGCAGTGCCAGGAATATGAAATATTATCTACAATTATCTCAAAATATTCGGAGTTAGGGGCCTCAAGGAAATTTGTGGATTTTCAGAGTACTTTTGCTATTTTTGGTAAATATTTGGCTTTAATATACCTAAATCAGCAGTATGGATGCGAATAAATGTATGTGGATGCTTATGTGCATTATTAATAACTCATTTTACATTCTTCTTAACACCTAAACTTAAAATCTCTATATCTCGGGACTTTAAAATTTCAAAATTGACCGTCTTTACAGAATTATTTCTCAAATTTGGTTTGAGATAGAAGTTTGAAAATTTCAAGAGTTGCTTCATATCATTATGCGATGAACATAGGACCACCATTTTTTGGATATATTCTAACTCGGTGATTTTATTCATGATTTCCCAAAAAAAACAGACATTTTTGGCAATTTTTTTTCGGACACCGATAAAATTTACAATATTTGTCATTTTAACTTTCTTCTGGTCCTATGGAGTTGCAAATATGGTAGACTATCTATGATTCGATTTTGGAAGCGTTTGATTCCTTGGTATCTCCTAAACAATTCATTGAGTGCTTAAATTTTTACCTTAAGATGTGCTAGCGGAAAATTAAAAAAACAGACTTTGAGACACTGTATCTCAAAATCTAGAAATGAAAATCAAAAACGGTTTGGAATGTGCCAGTATTTCTTGATGGAGATACCTCCCCACCCTTAACATCTCTTATAGCTCTACTTTCATCGTATGCTGTAATGCAAATCATATGTTTTTTCGAGGGCGGTATCCTTAAGGTTAGCCTTTCTTTGGAAATTTTGTTTTTTATCAAAAATTTGCCAAAAGTCCTTTCAATCATTTTTAGATCCGTAAAGGGCTTCTAAACATTAATTTCGATTTTTAGAATTTCAATGCTAATATTTCGCCACTTAGAGCCACTTGTCCCACCTGTTGTCGCCTAAAAAAGGACACATTTTTGAAACGAAAAGTCTCATATCCATAGCTTCTTTGAACCATGTTAGATCATCATTTTAATGGTAAATTCGTGCTCAGCAATAAATTTCCAGCAATTTGATATATATTGGACATACTTGGAGAAATTCTTTGGCTGCGGGTTCCTAGCAACGGCCAGGAATGTGAAAAAATTCCTGGCCCTTGCTATGCACTGACATCCAAAAAATTCTCCAAATGTGGTCAATATATATATCAAATTGCTGGAAGTTTAGTGCTGAGCACGAATTTAGTATGAAAATGATGATCTTACATGGTTCAAAGAAGTTATTGATCTCGTATTCCGGCGGACACTATCGAATGTGGTTATTTTTGGGTGGCCGGTCAGCAATGACCAGTTTTTCACACTTTTGATGAGAAAAATTTGGATATACCATATTTTGAAGTTAAGTACTGCGATAAGTTAACGAATAAGAATATTTGCATGTTATTTAAGGATACCGCCCTCGAAAAACCTTGCCTGGCGTAAAAAAAACGGCAAAATTTTTTATTGCTAATTTCATTGTATTACTGATCGGTCTACCATCTGATAGCACTATTTGGACGGTATGTATTTTGACTTTTGTGAGTTAACCCCCTAAAGTTTAGCGTTAATAAAAATTGAAAAATTATTGGATGTTTTTGACTCATTTACCAATTAGTTTTTAAAATATTTGATATTTTTTATGATATGGACATTAACATTATTTTGGCACCTTTGGAGATTATATAACACAAAGATTTAAAAGAATGGGCAAATAAAATCCAAACTAAATTGCTCTATAAGGGAGTTCATTTATATAATGCTCGGGAAATCGCAAGTTTGATCTCAGATATTTAGCATTCACTGGGTCACAAATAAGAATCTGATCGTTTAAAAAAGTGTTCGGATCCGACCATTTGTTCTTGAGATATCGCTTATTATAGGTAAAGTTCGGGCATAATATCTCTCATAGTCACGAAAGAGGGCGATGTCATATCTTAAAAACTATTGAAGAAATATAATCTATTATATTCTTAACAAAAAGGATACGTATATGCGAAAAATTATAGGTTCCTTGAACATTCCTTTGTCAAAAAATAAATAATTCTCGACTAATCATTGATTTAATTGTAATACAAATTCTATGGAGAACTTCGAATATAATTATTAAATATGTGTCTAAATGTGGCTATTATGCTAAATAATGAATACAATTGTCGTTAATAATGTGTACAGAAAAATTGGAGAACTTTTGATAATTATTTTGAAAGTTCTGGCCTTGAACCTCGCAGATTCAGTCAAAAACCTCCATTTAGGGTCCAAAAGAGAAATCTCTCTATCTCTGTAAATATAAGCACAAATTCTTAGTTCTCACTACCTAATATACTTTTTATGAGTGTACATATATGATTCTTTGATAATAATTGCACTATACCCTATGGAATGTTAAGTTTTTAGATTTTTGATATATGATGACGTGGCATTTTTCGAAAATCCTAACTTCGAAACTAAAAGTTGTAGACTTTCGCTCTAACTTCCTAATATACTTTTCGGAAGCTCTTTAACCATTCTAAACTGATAGATTGTACTTCGTAGTGCTAGGAATATGAATTATTATTCACAATTATCCCAATACATTCGGGGTTATGGGCCTCAAGGAAATTTGTGGATTTTCAGGGTACTCTTGCTATTTTTTGTAAATATTTGGTTCAAATATACCTAATTCAGCAGTATAAATGAGAATAAATGTCTGTGAATGCTTTTATTCATTATTAATAACTCATTCTACATTCTTCTTAAGTACTACTATAAGTTGTTGATTTAGGATGTTTTGATGTTATTTATTATCAGAATACAGTAAAAACTAAGAAAATTGCTTTGTAGCCTGTTTTTAGCACTCAAAAAAATCAATTTTACAAAGGAAGAATCTCTAGTTACAAAGGTCGTAGAGTTAAAACTCGACGGTTTTAGAAAGATCTCGTCACGTAGAACAAAATGATAGAGACAGATTTTTGACATTCTACATTAGAAAAAGTTAAAATATTTTTCCTTACGAAAATCTACCTCTAAATTTTGTATAAACGAAATTTGAAAGAGAAAAAGTTATTTTGGTTAAAATTGAAAATTCTATTCCTATTATTTTCTTTATTCAACCATTTTGTGCAAGAATAATTGAGTAAAAGAGGCATAAGGCATTGAAGTTTCCTTGAATGTCCTCTATAAATTAGGTCATTTGGGAAAAAAAAAAATTTTCTCTTACTTCTTGGGCTCCCGAAAAGTGTATTTTTGCAGATAACTCATCGAGAATAGTTTCCACAAAAATTTTCAGGAGAAAATAATGAAAACTTTTAAAGTTAGTTCTGGAAGGAAGCTAAAATTAAAATCTCTATATCTCGGGACTTTAATATTTCAAAATTGAACGTCTTTACAGAATTTTAACTCAAAATTGGTTTGAGACAGAGGTTTGAAAATTTCAAGAGTTGTTCCATATTATTTGGCGATGAATGTAGGATGACCATTTTTTCAATATCTTATAACTTGGTGATTTTATTCCTTATTTCCCCAATAAAACAGACATTATTTGCCCTTTTTTGGCCCTGTTTTTTCGAACACCGATAAAATTTACGATTTTGTTATTTTAACTTCCTTTTGGTCCTATGAAGTTGCAAATATGGTAGACTATCTATGATTCGATTTTGGAAGCATTTGATTCCTTGGTATGTCCTAAACAATTCCTTGAGTGCCCGAATTTCTACCATTAAGATGTGCTAGCGGAAAACGAAAAAAACAGACTTTGAGACATTGTATCTCAAAAACTAGAAATGATAATCAAAAACGGTTTGGAATGTGCCAGTATTTCTTGATGGAGATACCTCCCCACGCTTAACATCTCTTATAGCTCTACTTTCATCGTATGCTGTAAGCCAAATCATGTTTTTTCGAGGGCGGTATCCTTAATATTCCCAAGCAGGTAAAACTAATGGGAATTGAGGGACAAATATTTCTAAATACTATTTTCTGATACTTTTTTTTCAGGAATTATAAAGGTGATAACTTTTTGTAAATTCAACATAGGGGCGAAAACTCAACGGTTTCTGATAGATCTCGAAAAGTTGAACATAATGAACAGAAAGATATTTGATAATACAAATAAAAAGAGAATTATGAAAAAAATAGTTTCAAAATTACTAAAAATAAAATTCCTCGGATGTTTTGGTGTGAATTTTTAACAATTTTCAAAATTTCAAAAATTTGTATGTTCATTAGTTAGATCATTGATTTATGAAACAATTTGAAAAGTTTCTAAAGGATTGTCAGCATATTGTGATTTCTTCCTTATAAAATGACCAAATTTTTTACAAAAAAATTTTATTTGTTGAATTATTTCAATTATTAATGCAGTTTTGCAGATAACTCTGCGATTCAAATCTGCACTGAAAAAATTCGGTTGGAAAAGTCAAAAGTTAGCTATTATTGGAAAGGCCCACCTTAATAGGAAATAGTCTATTAGCTATCAAATGGAATTACATTTGAATGCCAAATTACCGCGGTTTTCAAGATATAACCTCAACTGACCAATACACGTTTCCATAGCAACGCTGGAACGTAGCAACATTCCATTAAAAAAGTCCAAATTTTTCATGTTAACCCATTCACATCTCAGTTCTATGCGAAAAGTTTTATAATAAAAACATTAGGAGTGCCCTTAAACGACCTCTGAAAATCACCAAATTTGTCACAAATATAACCTATTGCACAACCATATGGTGACTAATCTAAATTTTAACAACGGATATGGGTACTTTGACACCATATTTATATATGCAGGTTATACATTCCTACGCTCTACTGTGTTTTGTTAATGATTTAAGGCAGCTCATGTATTAGTTCAACCATCTTCTACCGCATCCCTAGTCAAGTTACTGTGAGGCCTTATATACAGTAGGCTATGGACAGACGTATTTAGAGATGTTATCTCATTTATAATTAATCTATGTGAGCTCAGGTGTCAAAGGGCGCCTCAGGCGGACACAAAGTGTCCTCCAGCCGCGGACCGCAAGCAAGCAAGCGCGCTTGTCTGCTAATAATACATTTTGATGGGCTAAATTCTACTGGTTCGGAGATATTGGTGAAATCAGTTGGAACCAGTCTTCGTATTTGTAATTATTAATGGCCCCATCTGGTTTCACCAATATCTTCGACCCGGTAGATTGCCCATCAAAAACCACCTCCGAATATCTTAATAAAAGTTGCTAGAACCTTTGGTTATATCAGAAGTACACCTTTTGCGATTTTATACCAAAACGGAAAAATTCCATTATATATTTGCCAAAGAATTATCTAGGACCGCGAGACACTCCTTTAGGCGTATGATTTTACACCCGAAACTGTTTAGGAGAATGAGAATTTAGAATATTACCTAATTTACCCTGTATTGAAATGTTATTTATCGATTTAGACGTACGAAAATTTATGGGGTTGAGACTAGAAGCCTATCTCTTGAGGGCTGTATAATACCCTAATATCTACACTTGGAGAAACCTATCTTGCGCGACTACTAAATCATCGTCAAATTGCTTGAAATTTTTATTGTGAACATTTGGTGATCAAAGTAAACTATTTGAAGGCTAATCTTCTAAAGATCAAACTTCGACTCATCATGGAATTATGACGTCATTGTCACTATATTTAGAAATTTCATTTTGCGACTATAACTCGGAATGCTTATATTAATATTTTTCGCATATGATGCATCATCAAAAAATGATGACTCATCACCATGCTATCCCATAAGCATTACGCGCAAATTTTGAAAAATTGACAACTTTTGTGATCTTTCGAGTAATATCGATTATAACTGTAAGACAGACATATTTGGAGATGCTATCTACATTAAAAATTAATCAATGTGAACCTAGGCGGCCTTAGAGTGCCTTTGGCGGATACAGTGTCACCCAGCCGCACAGTGCAAACAAGCTAACGCGCGTTCAAATTAAAACTTGTCTTAAACGGATTATGTTTTATTGACTTGGCTAGTACACTACCTAGACAAAAATATTTGACCTCCACGAAGCCCTCCATACAAATAGTATTAAAGTAGACCCATTTTTAAAGGAATATATCCTTGAACTGTAAGAAATATTTTATTTTTTATAACAATTTCGTAAACTACAATTCTGAATTGCTTTTTTTTGAAGTTTTCATCGCAAATACTCCTGTTGAAAATTATCAACCTGTGTCACTGTGCCACTAATGCCATCATATTTAATGGTCGTGACTAGGGGCAAGTAGCATCAAGTATCAAAGGTCAATTTTTAAACTTAGGAGTTAGTCATTTAGTTGTAGCTCTCAATTATGAGAAATAAGAATGTGTAGGTTACGATTTTGAAATCAAATATAGAGTATTTCATACAGTTTAAGTGCATATTTCACTATGAATAGACCTACTTTAATAGTGTTTGTATGGAAATTTCGTTCGAGGTTTTTGTTGAACTTTGGGTTAATATTCTCTAATTGTCCGTGTGGCACATTGCCAACAGGTGGACAATTTCTTTGAAAATAGACTGAACCTACATCGATTTATAAGAGTACACTATATACGTAGTTGATTTTTATTCATCATCGGATTATTGGTTATCTGGTTTTTACCATTTTCCGTGCGTTAAAAGGAGCAAAATTCCGCTTTCTACAGTACGTTGACTCAAAGATTCATCAGACTAGTTCAAGTTATACATTACTAAAGTGAATGCTGGTCTCCTGCTGGTCGTAATTTATTTCTGAGCAAAGTCGAACGAGAGTGACTTGAAATTTCGATTTTCAATATATACTGACTTTTAATGAATATATAACATTTTCTCATTTGTACATTGTTTATAATTAGTAAACAATATAATCAAAACAAATTTTTAAGAGAGGTAGATAGTGAAATCAATTTCTCCATTAATTCAATCGTACATTCCTCTTTGAGTTAATTGAGTACAAAATGTATACACATCATTATCGCCAAGCTTAATTAATGTATAAATGGAAAATCTCTCAATAAGCTAAGAGATAGCATAATTTTAAACGTTATACAAGTAGTGATGTGATATTATGCGCTGCAATCATAAAGACACTGAAAAACATTTCGAAATCCATTTTTGCCATTTTTGAAAAGGTGCATAAATTAGGAATGCTAAGATCATTAATTTTCTAATATGGTTCTCTACGATGTCATTAAACGTCATCATGATGACGTAAATAGTATACAATTACACAAATGTATGTTATATTACAATATCTTAAGTTTAATTAGAGACAAAAAATCACTTGGATGGGAGTCTGTTTCCGCATTATTTGAGTAGTAATTCAACATAAATATTCTAGTATAAACTCAGGAAATGCGGAAGCACACTCCCATCCCGTATGTGGGGGAATTATTTCAAATATTTTCAAATTTTCAATGAGTGAGAATAAAACTAAGGGATCCCACATGAAAAATACAGAAATAAATGAACAAAAAAGATGTTAATTATGAATGGAATCAAATGTATGAAACATTTCATAGATATAGCTGAATAAAAATAAACATACCATATTAACAATTCTCTAGAAAATAACACAAGTGGTCCTAAAGACTACAAATACATAATTAATTCAATTTTGTTGAGCAAGAACAACACCCTTTTTCTTTCGCCTTAAAAGAAGTGGGTTCGTTTCCTCCGGAGGTCTTAAGGGACCCTGTTCCTCCTGTATTCTCATGTCAGCAAGCGAGGTTTCCATTGTATCTTGGACAATATCCCAAGTTTTTTTTTCCTCAAGCAAAACTTTATTTGTAGCAAGTGGAGTTTGGGGTACTTCATTAAACTTCATTATCCATGGATGTGCCATCACTTGTTCAATTGTGAATCGATCGTTTACGTCTACTTTTAATAGATTTGTGACTAAATCTTTCGCATCCTGGGAAATGGACCTCCATTCATTTTCTGGAAATGTATATTGTCCCAGTTTTATCCGTTTCTTCATTCCTTGAGAAAATGGTTCACTAGTATTTGAATAGAAAGGTGGATAGCCACATAAAAGTATATAAGTAATCACACCAATTGACCAAATATCGCAAGATTTATCATATTTGTCTGGGCCTAACACTTCCGGAGCAACATAGTAAGGTGTGTAACATGGTGTTTGAAGCGAAAGTCCTTTACATATTTTAGCAAACCCAAAATCAGTTAATTTAAGTAAATTCTCATCATCTTTGCTTGAAAATAATAGATTTTCTGGTTTCAAATCACGATGAGCGATGTCATTCATATGGATATATGCAACTGCTAAACATATTTGACGAACCATTGCACTAGCATCCCTCTCACTAAAATGCTGCTTTTGTTGAATCCTTTCGAAAAGTTCCCCACCTTCCATATTCTCCATTACCACCACTAAACTCCGAACCCCATTAAAATTGTTCTCGAAAACATCAAGTATTTTAACTATGTTCGGCTGTTCACAGACACGATGATGTATTTCAACCTCTCGCCGAGCTTTTTGAGAATCTTTAATAATTTTAAGAGCACAAATCATTCCGGTCTTTCTTTGAATACATTCATAGACTTTTCCATTGATTCCGACACCAAGAACATTTTTTTTGACATCATAATCCTCAGTAATCACTGTTCGTTTAGGAGAAAATAATCGAGAATTATCAGCAGGTGTGGGGAAAAGAGGAGGTTGAGCATGAGTCGCCATTCTAAATGAAGTAAATATACACTAAGGTCAAAAACAACAAGTAAATATACACTAAGGTAAAACAAAAAAACAACATCTCCGTCTCAAATAATCAGTGTTTCCCTCAGGATTATAGGAAAGCGCGTTAATTTTGCATTTTTGTGCGGTTTATTTGGGTAAATTGCGTTATTAACCTTATTTGCACGATTTCCCCCTTCGTGGTACCCAATAATGATTTTCCTCTTGTATTTCTACACATCCCAAAATATTGAACTAGGTATGAATTTTTTTATTTTACCAACACACTATAAGTTAGTATAATGACTACAGTACGATATACATCATATGCAAGAGAAATGTATCTTTACATTTTATACTATTGGATCCAGATTGTTATTTATTCATCAAGTTAGTATTGTTTTCTATCAGGGTTGGCAGGTTTTGTCCATGTGGTAAAAACCATAGTGGTAAAAACTGGTAAAACAGTCCTGTTCAAAACCTCCTGACTGGACAAAACTGGTCGAAACTGGTCAAAACCTAATTATAATACTAATGCATGTTACTTCTTACTTGCATATTTTAATAAGTATATAGTAAATATGCAGAATACATAATTGAATCAATGGGCCTTCCTCCTTGTGTCATTTCAAATTGGTCAATTCAAATAAGATAAACAATCTGCACGATAGTATTCAATTCAAATAATATCACAAATGCTTTAGATAATTACACCCCTTTAGAAAGAGCACATGTACGTATACTTTATTAAAATTTAATTGGTTGAACCACATACTTTATCACTTTACTGTTTCATTGTATACGTAGTCAATAGTATATTACCACCTCAAAATAAGATATCTTAACAAGTTTTATACGTTTTCAGTTTATTAATATTCAAGGATATAGTATTGACCAGTATTGACTGGTTTTGACCTTTTTATCCACTGTCCGTCCAAAACCAGTTTTGGACAGGACAAAACCCAACCCTGTTTTCTATTCATCAAGATTTGGAATCCTGGAAGAGTATATTGTAATTAGTAATTTGGCCGAAATGGTATTCTGGGGTTGAAAATAGGGTTTCATTCCTGAACAATTGCCGTAATTCTGAAATTTTACATTTTACTATCAGTATCACTGTGCAGTCAGTACTTTTTCTGAGAAATATTAAGCATCCTAAATCCTACACACTTCTCCCCAGAAATGCTGAAATTTCTCCCCTGATCTAGACGCACCAACTAAACTATATGGGAGCTCTTGGAAGTGGACAAAAAATATCTAGGCCCTACCACATGGGTGAATTTTTCGATCGCCAGCGTTCCCTTCCCAGCAAGCTCCTTTGGTATCTACATAAGAGTTTTAAATAATAATTTTTGAGGAACTTCGATGAATCTGATCATATTATAAAATAAATGGTATCAGCTTCCAGAGGCAAAGCCCTAAATCTCAGTGGGAGGCTTACGGCACCCCCAGACCTAATAATGTTCATCCAACGTCAGAAAATCATGGCTGCTCCACTGCTGATAGACTTCAAAATCCTAGCGATAACCCTGTGTCAATTTGTGGAACAAAATTTTTAATTATAGACCTCGCGCAGCAGGATTGAATTTTCGGCAGTGAGATGCTTTGGATTTAGCGGTTTTCTTGGCAATATAGCAATTTTTGATACTAAATAGTATTGAGTGTGGTTTGATATCGCACTCCTTGACCACAGCAACACACATTGAACATCAAAGCCAAAATATTTAAATTTTCATGCATGACAAATAAATATTTCCGTACAACTTTCCTTAAATATACGATTTTCATTATCCACTATGTCTTTTATTAGCCGATACCAATGTTTACTCGAGGTTCCGACATTTGTTATTTAATTAAATATATACAGTTGACTCCGCTTAATAGGGTCACTGTTTAATCGGTTCAACCGCTTAATGATACCGCCAGTGAAAAATCCTTAGGTTTGGCTTACAGCATATATTAAGAAGAGAGCTATATAAGATGTTAAGCGTGGACAGGTAGTGCAATTATAAAATATAGAGTCATGCCAAACCGTTTTTGATTCGTATTTCTAGTTTTTGAGTTACAGCGTCTCAAAGTCGGTTTTTTCCCGTTATTCGCTAACACATCCTAATGTTAGAGCCTCCTTCACTCTGTATATTTTATCTAACATACGTTTGGATCAAATCCTTCGAAAATTTATTCATATATAGTTTATCAAATTTGCTATCGCATAGGAACAAAAGAAAGTTAAAATAACTAAATTTTTAATTTTATGGGGGATTTTCGAAAAATGGCCAAAAAACAGCGAAAAAAGTCCGTTTGTCATTGAAAAATCAGCAATAATATCACAAATTTTTAAGATATCGAAAATCGAGTGGTCTTACGATTATCGCACAATGATATTGAACAACTATTGTAAATTTCAGCCTTCTATCTCCAGGCAAATTTGACTTTTTTTATTTTAAAGACGGGTAATTTTAAAATTTTAAAGCCCCGAGATATAAGTATCCAAAGTTTAAATGTCAAGAACGATGTATAATGAGCTATTTAGGATAAATAAATGCTTTCATGGCCATTTGATCGCATTTATACTGATGAATTAGATATATTTACGACAAATTTTGGTGAAGATAACAAAAGCATAATGAAAATTCACAAATTTTCTTGAGGCTCCTAGCCTCCTAATATTTTCGACCAATTGGGAAATATAATTCATACTCCTAGCACTGCAAAGTATAATCCATCGTTTTAGAATGAATAAGGAACTTCTAAAAAGTATATTAGGAAGTTAGAGCGAGAGTCTACGACTTTTAGTTTTAAAGTTAGGATTTTCGAAAATGCTACGTCATCACGTGATAAAAATGTAAAACTTAGCATTCCATACGATGTAGTACACTTATTATTAAAGAATTAGAAATATACTGTCATGAAAATTATATTAGGAATTGAGAGCTAAGAATTTGGGTATATATTTCCCGAGATAGGGAGGAATCTGTTTTTGGACCATAAATGGGGGGCTTTGACCGAATTTGGGAGGTAAATGATTTGAACTTACAAAATAATCATGTTGAGTGCTTAAATTTCTGTACACATTGCTAGTGACTATTGCATTGTTTTTTGAGTTTAAAAGCTACTTTTGGGAACTTATTTCATGACAAAATTCGCCATTTTCTAATATATTCAAAGTTCTCCATAGAATTTGTATTACAATAAAATCGTTGATAAGTCGAGAAATATTTACTTTTTGACAGAGAGATTTTTTTTTTTTAGGAATCTATATATTATCATATATATCCTTTCATTTAAGATTATAATAGATTATATATCTTCAATAGTTTTTATGCATTGGCATCGAGCACTTTCGGGACCATAGAGAGGTTTGATGTCCGAACTTTACCTATAATATACTACAACTTACGAACTAATGGTTTTTTTTAAAAATGTTCAGAATTCTTTTCTATACACAATAGCTAATATCACAACGGCCATTTCCCGAGCATTTTAGAAATACAGTCCCTCAAAAGCTATTTTGATTGGATTTTATATGCTTCTTTTTCTAAATGCATCTGTTTTATAATATTTAAAGGGGCCAAACCATTTTGAGGTCCATAAAATTGAAAAAATATCGGATAAGTTAGAAAATAATTGATGAATGCACCGCAAAAACACGAAAAACTCCGATTTTTAGTAAGACTAAACTTTGGGGGTCAATTCATAAATATTTAATAAATACCGTCCAACAAGTACGATTAGATGGTAGACCACTCAGTGATACAATGGAAATAACAATAAAAAATTTCACCATTTTTTTAATGTCAAGTGATATTTTTCGAGGGCAGAATCCTTAATCGGGCCACTTTTAGGTAGGACCGGAATAGCTCTCACGAATAGAAGCTAATACAAACTATTTTCGGTTAATCGGGGCAAAATGTCCTCTGACCGATGTGACCCTATTAAGGTTTGCCTGTCCTATGGGCATTTTGTTTTTTATCAAAAATTTGCTAAAAGTCCTTTTTAACCATTTAGGATCACTAAAGGGGTTCTAAACATTAATTTTGATTTTTAGAATTTCAATGCTGATATTTACTTAGAGCCACTTATACCACCTGGTGTCGCCCAAAAAGGATACAATTTTGAAACGGAATGTCTCGTATCCATAATTTCTTTAAACCATGTTAAATAATCATTTTAATGCTAAATTCGTGCTCAGCACTAAATTTCCAGCAATTTGATATATATATTGGACATATTTGGAGAAATTCCTTAGCTGCGGGTTCCTAGCAACGGCCAGGAATGTGAAAAAATTCCTGGCAGTTGCTATGCACGGATATCCAAAATATTCTCCAAATATGATCAATATATATATCGAATTGCTGGAAATTTAGTGCTGAGCACGAATTTATCATTAAAATGATGATCTGACATGGTTCAAAGAAGTTATGGATCTGGGATTCCGGCGAACATTATCGAATGTGGTTATTTATGGGTGGCCAGTCAGCAATGACCAGTTTTTACCACTTTTGATGGAGAAATTTTTTGATATACCATATTTGAAGTTAAGTACTACTATAAGTTGTCGAATAAGGATATTTGCATGTTATTTAATATTCCAAAGCAGTTAAAACTAATGGAAATTGAGGTACACAAGCGCGCTTCGCTTGCTTGCGCTGCGCGGCAGCCGGACACTTTGTGTCCGCCAGCCGCGCAGCGCAAGCAAGCGCGAATCGCGCTTGTATATATATATATACACAAACAAACAATAATCGAGTTTTAATAGTAAAGATATATCTGTAACGAATTGATTGAAGAAACTGCCAGTCCCAGAAAGCTGATTTTTGGCATGTGGGAGTTTTTTAGCTATGGCTCCAGTAAGTTCTGAGCTCAGAGCAAAATGTCGACTCATCATGGAATTATGACGTCATTGTCACATTTTTAAAAGTTAAGCAACACAGTTATTCGGGAATAACTCAGCCATTATAGGAGATAAAAGGCTGAAATTTTAATAGAATATGTATACTAACACGTCTCACATATGATGCAACCATCATCAAAAAATGATGACTCACTTTGCAATGACGTCATCATTACTCATCAAAATTTTAACATTTGATAAATTTGGCGATTTTTCGTGCGATATCGATTATAACAGTAGGGCAGATGTATTTAGAGATGTTATCTCCTATATAATTAATCAATGGTGACTGCAGGCGATCGAAGGGAGCTTCCGGCGGACACGAAGTGTCCGCCAGCCGCGCAGCACAAGCAAGCGAAGCGTGCTTGTATATATATATAAATAAATACATAAATATACTTTAATCGAGTTTTAATAGTAAGGATATATCAATATTTTCTAAATCCTATTTTCTGAAACTTTTCTTCAGCAATTATAAAGTTGATAACTTTTTGTAAATTCAACCTAGGGGCGAAAACTCAACGGATTCTGAGAGATCTCGAAGAGTAGCACATAATGAACAGACAGAATTTTGATATTATGAATAAAAAGATAATTATTAAAAAAATAGTGTCAAAATTACTAATAATAAAATTCCTCGGGTGTTTTGGTGTGAATTTTTAACAATTTTCAAAATTTCAAAACTATGTCTGTTCATTAGTTAGATTATTGATTTATGAATGAATTTGAAAAGTTTCTAAAAGATTGTAGGAATATTGTTTCCGATTTCTTCACTGTAAATTGTCCAAATTTTTTTAAAAAATTTTTTATCGTTTGAATTATTTCAATTATTAATGCAGTTTTGCAGATAACTCTGCGATTCAAATCTGCACTGAAAAAATTGAATGAATCGGAATGAATTGAAAAAGTCAAAAGTTAACTATTATAGGAAAGGCCAACCTTAAGCGGAGTCGACTGTATTGATATTTTAGTCTCTATTATTTAAGAGAAAACAAGAAAAATTCTATCAAAATAAAATGGTTACAAATATCACAGGTTAATGAAAGTTTTAGTTCTATGTGACCATTTGGGATTCCTAAAGCCCCCGGAATTTTCTGGTTTATTTGTAGAATATAAATTTTAAAATGTTAGGTAATATTTAATTGATAACTATGTTTTAATGGAAAATGTATAGTTGATACTACTAGAGTCTATCATTATATAATATTACAAGCACGCTTCGCTTGCTTACGCTGCGCGGCTTGCGGACACTGCGTGTCCGCAGAGTCCTGGAATTACTCAATCTAACATATTTTGGGTTGTGGGTTTGAATTTTTTTCCTTTATATAAATATTGTAAACAAAGGTCAACGAATAATTTCTCATATGGATCCGAAAATATAATATTCGAAATCTACAGTACTTAAAACCCCATTTCTACCGTTGGAAGCTAGTCTCTAGCCCATTTTTGTAATTTGTTTACTTTATGTATCTATTGTAATCAGAAGTAATCAAATCGATCATCATATTTACTTGAAAATATGATATTCGAAATCTACACCCCTAAAAACCCCATGGCAACCGTTTAAAGCAAGTTTCTAGCATATTTTTGAGATTTGTTTACTTTATGTATCTATTGTAAACAAAAGTAAACAAATTGATTATCAAACTTACTCGAAAATATTATATTCGAAATCTACACTCCTAAAAAGCCCATGTCAACCGTTGGAAGCTAGTCTCTAGCCTATTTTTGTAATTTGTTTACTTTATGTATCTAATGTAAACAAAAGTAAACAAATAGTTTATTATATAGATCTGAAAATATGATATTCGAAATCTACACCCCTAAAACCCCATGTCAACCGTTGGAAGCAAGTCTCTAGCCTATTTTTGAGATTTGTTTACTTCATGTATCTAATGTAAACAAAAGTAAACAAATAGTTTATCATATAGATCTGAAAATATGATATTCGAAATCTACACCCCTAAAACCCCATGTCAACCGTTGGAAGCAAGTCTCTAGCACATTTTTCAAAATTCGTCAAATGGTGCAAAATATGTATATAAAGGTGTGAAAATATGCACATAATTTTTTTTAATTACAATACACTATAATACATTTAAGATATCAAACATAAGTTGTGGCTTTGAAGTATTGATAACAATGACGATATATTGTTGTGTCGTACAATGGTTTCTATTGTGATAGTGTAGTCATTTATTTTGTATAGAAAAGGTGTGGAAAATTGTTTTCCATTTTTTTTGCAGAGGTGTAAAGATTTCGCTTAGATCTTAGAACTTAATCGTAGTCATATCATTTGACACCTACTTGCCAATTTTCACATCTTTATGACTTCCCAATTCTTCAATCAATTCGGACAAACACACACACACACACACACAAAATCCTAGCATTTTAATATATAAGATATTTTCAATTATCTAATTTATTATCCATTTGTCTAGCAGATGAATAATTTATTTGTGACACAGTGGTGCGCTAGCAAGCTATTATTTTTGGCTATTCAAAATCAAGATAAAAACTGTCCTTTGAAGAATTGCGAAAGGTAATAGCCCATGCACTCATAATTGGCATTTAATTCTCCTGAAATTGAGATACAATTAAAATTTATGAATTGAGTGCTGAATCAAGATACATTCGAAATCGGATTATTTTGACATCGGGTTTTTTGTCCCATTGGGTTATTTTGTCGTCAAGTCAGTGTAAAAATTGTTTTATTCATAATTCAATTATAAAATAATCTGATTTTTTGTCTTCGGGTTTTTTTGTCTTATCGGATTATTTTGTCTATCTGAGATGTAAACAATTGATAATTTGTTGGCTTATTTTGTCCTATATTTTATATTACAGTCGAAATCGGGTTATTTTGACAGCGGGTTTTTTTGTCCCATTGGGTTATTTTGTCGTCAAGTCAGTGTAAAAATTTTTTATTCATAATTCAATTATAAAATAATTGGATTTTTTTGTCTTTGGGTTATTTTGTCAATCGGATTATTTTGTCTATTAGTTTATTTTGTCTATCGGGTTATTTTGTCTACCGGGTTATTTTGTCTACCGGGTTATTTTGTCTACCGGGTTATTTTGTCGTTTTGGCAGTGCAATCAAATGGACAAAATAACCCGATTTCGACTGTAGGAGGCAGTTTTTGCAAGTTAAGTTAAAGTATTCCCAATTTTCAGGTTGTGTTCGATTTGGAAAACAACTCACAAAAGCATGTATCGATTCTTGAAGTGAAAGCTGAGAGTGTTTTGCCTCGAAGCCCGCCAATAGCGTCAAGATATCAAGAAAAGAAGAGTTATGATTCCACAGCGAATTGGGGGTTGAAAGTTTTGCAAAAAGTTAACACCATCAGTATCCTGATCGACATAAATAGGATCAAATGTTTGCATCAGATAATATTTTAATTGGAGTCTTAGACAAAATGCTAACTCTCACCGCGGAAAATTGGAAATCCCTAAATCGATAGAGATATATAGGACCAAAATTTCTGGAGCCTCAAATCACTAGTGACCTCAAATGCTGCCGTTTTAGGGACTAGGAGGGCGCAAACGTTAGTATTTTGGCCCCTCCCGCCCTATATATAGAGATATCTTGGGGCCCCCAGTCCAAAAAAGCTAATGTTTTAAGGCTAAGGAGCCGAAAAACGGACTTACATCGGATATATTCAGAAGTATAAATACGTCTGTCCAACTTTTATATCGATATCACACGAAAAATCAACAAAGTTGTCAATTTTTAAAATTTTGATGCATAATGATGAAGTCATTACAGAGTAATGAGTCATCATTTTTTGATAGCGGCATCATATGTGAGGTGCATTAATATACACATTCTATTAAAATTTCAGCCTTCTATCACCTAAAATGGCTGAGTTATGGTCGTAAAACTGAAATTTCTAATAATAAAAAGGTGGCAATGACGTAATAATTCCATGATGGTTTGACATTTTCGTCTGAGGTCAGAACTTAGTGGAGCCATTAAATTTCATATTCCTTTGTCCAGTTCGTGGACATACACTAACCGGAAAAAGTATTTAAAACTTCATTTATTTTCAGAAAACAGAAGTAAATTGGATCTCTATGAAGAGAAATACAATCAAACTCTAAGAGAGCCTAGGAGTCCGAATTCATATTCAAAATTTATGCATTCGAAAAAGTTATAGTTGAAAAATTTAAATTTCTCAACTGAATTAATAAAATAATCGACTTGTGCCAGCAGAGGTAATTCATTATGATCGTGTATAGTGGTTAAAATGGACATAAGTGGCACAATTCGAATGTATATATTTCGAATCTTACGCGGCTAGTTAAATCCTTTACCGTTTAGAAGTATTTTTATGTCTTTAGTAGTACTATTTGTATATGCATAGCATTCTAATACACTAAGCACTGGCACTGCATGTACCATGGATGGGTTACTGCCGTTCAATGTAGATTTTGAAAATTGTGTTTAGCATCAATTATATCATTCTGCAACAATTTTAGGGCATTCAATTAGTTCGTAACCCTTGCAATATATTTATATTGTTAAACCATATTTACCTTATTTGGTTCCAATTATATAGCTTACAAGCTCGCTTCGCTTGATTGCGCTGCCGCGGCTGGCGGATACTTTGTGTCCGCCGGAGGCGCCAGGCGGGCGCCTGGGGTCACAATGATGAATTATAAAGGAGAAAACATCGCTAAATATGTCTGTCCTACTGTTATAATCAATATCGCACGAAAAATCAACAAATTATAAATTTTTAAAATATTGATGCGTAATGATGACATCATAACAGAGTGATGAATCATCATAACTGGATGAGAGTTGTATCATATGTAAGATATATTAATATACACATAGCCTTCTATCACCAAAAATGGCTGATTTATAGTCGAAAAACTGAAATTTCTAATTATAAAAGGTGACAATGACGTCATAGTTCCATGATGAGTCGAGATTTTAGTCTGAGCTCAGAACTTAGTGGAGCCATTGTCCAATTGTCAAGTCAATTATTAACCACAATTCCAGCAATCATTATCATGTAATATTATTTAATGAACTTTGATAATGAATTTGGAAGAAATTGCGATATCTAATATATTCAGGGGTAAATACTGCTTAAAATGTATTAATCAATCGCAATGGAATAGTTTCTTTTCCTTTATAGAATATCTATTTTACAATCACCTCTCTTATCCGGAACTCAAATTTTGATAACCTCTAAGTTCCGGGCACTAGATATTGTTTAAACTCACCCATTATACAAATTGACAGTTTTAACACTATAAACTGCTATTCAAGTTGATTTCTGAGTTACGGGCACCTCCCTTATCCGGACCTCCGATATCCGTGAAAATTCTGTTATCCGGGCACCCTCCGGTCCGGCACTGCCCGGATAAGAGAGGTGCGAGTGTATATATATATATATATATATATACAGTCGACTCCGCTTAATAGGGCCACTGTTTAATCGGGTCAGCCGCTTAATCGGGCCACTTTTGGCTGGACCGGAATAGCTCTCACACATAGAAGCTAATACAAATCCTAATTCTCCTCTTCTTCCTACTCCACCACAACCACCAACCATTCCTCACTATAGGCCTACACCTCTCCTCCCTCTTCCTTGGAGGCCTATCTCCTCACTCAGCTCGCACTCTCCTAGTATAAATAGGATCGAGTCAGCTGATCTTCCACTTCCGAATCCTAATTCTCCTCTTCTTCCTACTCCACCACAACCACCAACCATTCCTCACTATAGGCATATACCCCTCCTCCCCCGAGTGAGCGTAGCGAGCGAGGGGGAGACAGGTGCTCTGCACCTGAGCCACTTTCCTCTTCCTATTCCTTCTCTACTTCCTCCTCATTCTTGTTCTCATCTTTCTCCTTCCCTCTTGCCCAACACCATGCGTATTTCTCCTCATGCTCATGCTGATAAGGCTGCTCTTTCTCAGGAACTCGCCAACTTCTTTGTTCTTAAGGTAGATAACATCCGTTCCACCATTGATTCAAGTGCATCGTCGTCTTCCGTTACCCCCTCAGATAATTCAAACAGCGAATCCCAACATACTTTCCACCAATTCAAAGAATTATCTGAGGAAGAAATTGTTTCCCTTGTTTCCTCTGCTCCTAATAAATCTTACATCCTCGATCCTATCCCAGCATCCTTGGTCAAATCATCTCTACCCATCCTAGCGCCCATCCTTACGAAAATTGTAAATGTTTCCCTCTCCACTGGTCATTTTCCTTCTCCCTGGAAGCGCGCCATCATCTTGCCCAAACTTAAAAGACCAAATCTTGATCCCATCTTCTCTAACTATCGTCCACTTAGCAATCTTTCTTTCATTTCTAAGATCACTGAGAGGGCCGCTTCCATCCAGGTCGTGAATCATCTTACATTACATCATCTCTTCCCCGGGACGCAGTCTGCCTATCGTAAACACCACAGTACGGAGACTGCGCTCCTGAAGGTCACAAACGACATCCTCCTCAGCATGAATCGCCAACATGTATCTCTTCTGGTTCTTCTTGATCTTAGTTCAGCCTTCGACACCGTCGACCATACCATCTTACTCAACCGTCTCCAGTCTCATTTCGGCATTTGCGGCTCTTCTCTGTCTTGGTTTGAATCTTACCTTCTGGTAGGACTCAATTCGTCTCGATTAAGGGTTCTAATTCCTCAAATATCCCGGTCCAACACGGAGTTCCTCAGGGTTCTTGTCTTGGTCCGCTTCTCTTTAGCCTCTATACTAGTCCTCTATTCGACCTCATTAGGTCCCACCTCCCCGACATGCACGGCTATGCCGACGATACTCAGGTCTATCTTTCTTTTAAACCCGGTTCCATCTCTTCGGAAGAATCTGCTTTCTCCGCCATCCAATCTTGCATCTCCGCGATCCGTTCCTGGCTCCTCACCAACAAGTTGCTTATCAATGACACCAAGACTGAGTAGACTGAGTAGCAAAGTTGCCTCCTCCTGCTTCTACTACATCTATAACATCCGGCGTATTAGAAAGTATCTCTCTAGGGAAGTCTGTGAAACTCTTGTTAATTCTCTTATCACATCTCGTCTTGATTATTGTAACAGTCTCTTGTATGGTTGCCCCTCATCCCTCTTAGCTCGACTCCAGCGAGTCCAGAACAGTGCAGCCAGGCTTGTCTACAATGTTTCTTGTACCTTTTCGTCATCTCCTCTTCTTATTAACCTCCACTGGCTGCCTGTTAAACATCGTATCCTCTTAAAAATCCTCCTCATAACTTACAAAGCCATCCATTCTCTTGCTCCGGACTATATCATCCAGCTCATACAGGTTAAGTCATCCAATCGTACTCTACGATCATCCAACGCCATCCTCCTTGAGCATCCCTACTATCAAATCTTCCAAAACTCTGGGTGATCGTGCAGTCTTTTGGCTATGGCTCTACTAAGTTCTGAGTTCAGACGAAATTGTCGACTAATCATGGTATTATGACGTCGTTGTCACCTTTTATATAATTAAAAATTTCAGTTTTTCGACTATAACTCAGCCATTTTAGGTGATAGAAGGCTGAGATTTTAATAGAATGTGTATATTAATATACCTCACATATGATGCAACTATCGTCAAAAAAATGATACCTCCTCACTGTTATGACGTCATTATTCCGCAACAAAATTTTAAAAATTGACAATTTGGTGATTTTTCTTGCGATATCGATTATTACAGTAGGACAGGCATATTTAGGGATGTAATCTCCCTTATAATTAATCAATGTGATCCCAGGCGCCCACAAAGTGTCCGCCAGCCGTACAGCCCAAGCAAGCGAAGCGCGCTTGTATATATATAAATAAATATTAATCGAGTTTTAATAGTAAAGATAATTTCTTCTAGTAGGAAAAATTTAGTTTGATAGAATTGATTGATTAATTTATAAGTAAAGCTTTCGATTGGCTATAGTAACCACAAAAGAATTTGTGGCTTCTAAATCGAGTAAAATTCACTAGAGCAGAGAGCCTACATAAAAATTCGCTCACTACTCAGCGATACTTCAAGGAATATCCACCAAGATTTGGTTACCGTATTTGGAGAAGAAGCATGTTCGGAATCGACGGTTAAGAAGTGGAGTCTTCGTTTTCGTGGAGGTAGGGAGTCGATATAAGATGACTCTCGGATGGGACAACCCGTTGCTGCTACTACCTCCAACAATATTGCTCTTGTAGCTGAAATGTGTGATTCTGAGCCGCATATTACAGTAGAACAGTTAGCTAGCACCCTGGACTTGTAAACGGGAAGTGTTCATACCATTCTGACAAAGCATCTTGGTATGTCAAAGGTTTGTTGACGTTGTTTTGGGGGAATTTCAAATTCCCCCGGAGTAAATTCGAATTTCATTTTTCTCCAGGTGAATTTTAAATTCCACCAGTCGAAACTCCAATTGGAATTTTTCCCAATGGAAACTCCAATTTTAATTTCACTAGGGGAATTTAAAATTTCCCCAGATTTTAAGTTTCCCCGTAACATATACACGTGCTTGATTCCCTCAGTGCAGTTTGCGGATTGAACACAAGCAAGTTGAAGTTATGACAATGGCAGTGGACGAAGAGTGAATGAGGTACATGCTTCTTCAGACGTGCTTGCACACCCGATTTTTTCCAGCAAATGTTTCAGCTCCATCAAAGCCCATACCCACAAGCTTATTGCACTACAAATCCTTCTTCTTCAGCCAGTCAAGCAACACCGAATAGATCGATTGAGCATGTTTTCTTCAGTGGGAATATTTCAATGAAATGTTCTACTGGTATACAATTTTCCACCCATCGACAGTATACAGACAGCTCCTCAATATTAGCTACATCGAGACACTCATCAGTCATCAAGCTCACTCAGGTTCTGCAAGAGTGTAGGCTCAGATTACATGACCGAAGCAATGTAATTGAGAGTAAATGCAAATGACTAGAGCGAAGTTAGAACCCGTGACCTAAGTCTTGGTATTCAAACATCACTCTAATTCACGAAACGTTGATTAGTCCTCCCTTAAACATTCTCCTAAAAAAATCCTGAGGAAAAAATGTTAGAATATTTGATAGTTGGAGTCTTTTCCACTCTCTAGTATTTGAGTATAGGTAATATGGTAGTGGCTGCCAGACATCTGCCTATAGAGTCCGAAGTGATGTAAGGGGTCATTTTGAATTCTAGCAGTTAACAAGTATTGGAAATTGCATTCACTTGTGAGTAGATTACTTAGTAATGGCAATGCCATACAGGTATGCCTAAAGCTCGTAAAAGTATGCAGTGTTAATTTTTCAAATTTACCAGCTAGAGTATTCCAGCAATTTAACCAATTTACTACCTGCGCAATAAACTCTATACGTGAATCGTTTGAACACAATGGAACAGAGTAATCATTATTGAAACGGAATTTTTCCCAACCTAGTTAAAATTAAAAAGATTTTTTGATCACTCGAAAATAATTTAAATGAACTAACATTTAAAGGATAATTATCAGTACACAGAGCTTCAACGAATAAGTTACAAGCTTCAATATAATTATAAGATAATTATTTAGCTTGTATTTAGAAAGAAATAAGTTCAAAATAAGAATCTCATAGCATAATGAAATGATGTAATCAATCCAGTAAATTTGTAATTAATTAGATCAGTGCGGTCTATTTCGGAATTTCGATGTGTGTGGTATTTAGAACTCTTACTATTCAATTCAATCAAGGGTATATAAGTAGAAATAAATATTGAAATAGGAATTGAAATTGAATGAATTAACTAACCCGTAGTTTGGTTTTTCCCTCATAATCCTCTCTCGGTCTAGGGATAGTCCTAAACCACCTTTCACATATCTCTTTATCCTTGAGGAATAAAAAAGTTGGCGTACGATGCTCCTGGCTCTTGTAATTAGAATTACATCCTGGCACCACACAAGTCATCTTCGTTTCAGTAATAAATGAGTATTCAAGTAATAAGTCAACAAATATAATTAATAAATTTTTATCACATGAGGTAGCATTTTTCGAAAATCCTAACTTAGAAACAAAAAATCGTCGACTCTTGTTCTAACTTCCTAATATACTTTTTAGAAACTATTTATTCATTCAAAACTGATGGATTATACTTTGTTATGCTAAGAC
Organism: Aphrocallistes beatrix; assembly: GCA_963281255.1. Classification (NCBI taxonomy): domain Eukaryota; kingdom Metazoa; phylum Porifera; class Hexactinellida; order Sceptrulophora; family Aphrocallistidae; genus Aphrocallistes; species Aphrocallistes beatrix. The sequence continues at coordinate 2,782,317 of OY725496.1, forward strand.
TATGAATTATTATTTCTGATTGGTTCAACATATTCGCGGTTAGTTGCCTCGAGGAAAATTTGTAGATTTTCAGCATACTTTTGATATTTTCCCCAAAGTTTGTTTGTAATATATCTAAATCCTCAGTATAAAAGCAAATAAATGCCTATGAATGCTTTTATTCATCCTTAATAGCACATTTTACATTTTTTAACATGTAAACTTAAAATCTCTGTATCTCGGGATTTTAAATTTTCAAAATTGACCGTCTTTAAAATAAAAAAAGTCAAAATTGGTTTGTGATAGAGGGTTGAATATTTCAAGAGTTGTTCGATATCATTAGTAAGACCACTAGATTTTCGATATATTATAGCTTAGTGATATTATGGCTGATTTACCAAAAAAATATATACAAATCACAATTTTTGTCATTTTAGCTTTCTTTGGTCCTATGAGGTGGAAAACAGAACCAATTGAAAACCAATTTGGATTGTATCGAATATTTTCTGGTGTTAATTACATTTCTTTGTTCCAAATATTCGATTCAGAGCGTCGACTGAAAGTTTCATCTTCAAATTGTACTGTAGTATTATTTGTTTGACAAATTTTATACAATCATTTTCACCTGCGGACGAATATCACTCCCAAAACATAGACATAATTCCTATTCTTTCTGAACTACATGACCTATCCACAATCGTGCTCGATACTTCGACGTTACAGTCTAGCATTTATTGCTGGCTATTGTGTACACCAATGTTAAAACGGGCTCACGCGAATTATGCAGAAGTTTGTCAACTATCGACAAAGATGTGTTTTTGAGACTTCCCAGTTCAAGATAATAGAAATAATGGATCGTGGAGAACTGAAATGGCCATCAAATATAACCTTAAATCATTTTGGTGTGGAAATCTTTTATCTCCCCAGAGCGCGACCAACAGATATGGAAGTAATTCGTTGTTGGAAGATGTCGGAACTACTTGTTCAGCTTTCTAAGAATGTTCTTGAAAATACAGATTGCTTCCTTTGGCGAGATGTCTGTTCTCAGTATAACATCGAAGGCTGGGATATCGCACACAAACTGATCTTCGTAACCATTGCTATAATTGTATTATTGCGAATAAGTTGAAACTAGTATTCGGAGGTTAGTGCTAGGGATAGGGATGATTCGCATAACCTGAAGATATTTATGAGTTCTAGCTAGTTAATGGTTACTATTGTGTAGCCATTTAATTTGATTCAGTAGTTTGGATTTGATATAATCTGCTCTTTTTATTAGATGATTTGATGATGATACGAACGGAAAAATGTTTGTTACTACATCGACATGACTGTATTATAATTTTAAAAAAATGCATTTTAATCCATGGTGTTTAATTGGTAGGCATTATTATAGTAGGTTATAAGTTGAGGCATTGTTCGAATACTAGAACTAGTTCTCGGAAGGCCTTTACTAAGGATAGTATGTTGTTTACATTTTAACGAATTACTTTTTCGCCATCTTTTTGAATGCTAGTTTGCAAAATCAAATTGCTCAACAGCGGCTAGCTCTATATGCAAGGATTTAGAACAGGATATTCAATTTCCCACCGTAAATTTTGCATATACTTGTATCCATGGCAATATTAAGATATTCCCGAAAAATATCGTTAATTTTCAAATATGTATCAAAAGTTCTTGTATAAGATGTGTCTTGCAATTCAGAATAGCCCTATCTCTATGCAATTCTCCCTCAAATTAAACCACTCAAGGTGGTTACACCTGTCCCTGTTTGGATCGATCTCAAAGATAATAAGCTTGTCAGCAGCAATTAAAACTTCAGAGGACAGATTTGATAGTAAAGATAGGCGAATTTGTAACCTTCTACTAGGTCTTCTTCCATCATATTGGACAGTAAGATCTCTTCTAATTCTACTTCAGTCAGCTCTTCTGTATGAGAAATTATGAGCTCTTTAACCTCAGAAGCAGCGAGATCCTGGAATCCCTCTCCTCCAAAATAATGTGAAATTTGGATGATTGTTCCTATTCCAGCATGCGTTAATGGTAGATGGTGACAAATCATTCTCAATGTCTTTAATGCACTCAGCAGTGTTGTAACTCTTCCAACTGTCGATTACGCTGATAAAATCATTATTCTCCATCATATTCAAGATACGATTGAAAGATCGTCTTATGTAATATGACTTGAAAGTGGCGATTACTCCCTGGTCTAACGGCTGCAAAAGGGCAGTTGTATTTGGTGGCAAAATATTACTTTGACATGATCATGGGAAAATTGGATGCATTGCAGGTGACCTTGAGCATCATCTGACGTCAATAACACCATAAAATCTATATCCTTCTTTGCTAGATAATTTTGAGCCTCAATGATAAATGAATTGTGAAACCAATCCATGAATACACTAGACGTGACCCAAGCTTTCTTATTAGTTCTCCAAAATACTGGTAACTTCTTCTTTATCTTTACCTTTTAACGCACGAGGGTTTAAAGAACGGTACAACACCATTGGTATTACGATTATAATCCCCAGATGCATTAACACACAGAAGAAGGGTTATGCGATCTTTCGACACTTGAAATCTTTTTTTTTTCTCAAACTTAGACAGAAACGTCCTGCTAGGCATTCTCTTCAAAAACAAGCCAGTTTCGTCTACATTGAAAACTTGCTCTGGTGCGTAATTATTCTCCAATGATCACTAAATATCTGATATCAAACTGGCGATTTACCCAGCATTATTTAAATGATATCCTTATAGAGCTATTTTGTTTGGATTTTATTTGACCTTTCTCCTAAATCTTTGTGTTATATAATCTCCAAAGGAGCCAAAACAATGTTTTTCGAGGGCGGTATCCTTAAAGAGCTTTTGTCTAATTTATATTGAAGAGGAGAACTAGTTTCTAGCTATAGCATTCTATACTTTAATAATTAAGGCGATGATTTACTATATAAATTTGTAAATTCGATAAAATAGTTCACTTAGTGGGTTTCACCACATGAGACAAAATTGTTGACATGATATCTTTCCAAAATGTATTACCAGGATATATAAACCACGTTGCAGAGTGCATGCATTACGTGTACTTAGAAAGTGTAGAAAAATGAAATTCCTTTTAGAGCTTGGTTTTAGTTCTTTCACCAATATTTTTCAAAATACTCTATTCGTTCATCACAGCATTGATATTTTCCTTTTTGGCGGAGGCTCATGGCCTCCAATGAGCTGCTGCACTTCTGTCTCTTTCAACAGCTGCTGCTTCCCCAAACTTCGATTAAACGAAAGACATTTGGCACTTATAAGGGGTTGAAATCCTTCGATTTGATTATTGGTACGATCTTCATCCACAACTGTACGCAGATGCACGTTCCAAAGATCTATTGGGAACAGTGGGGACTGACGGTTTCCACAACGGTTTGGACGTCCAATGTATGTGTCCTCGAAGTAGTTCGCAATATCCTGTGCAGGTGGATCAAACCCATCTGCCGAGAGCAGATCGTCAAATGCCTTTCTACATACCAGGTGGTAGGAATGCCAAAGCTGGAAGACAACATAGCCATGAAGCAAAATCAGGATCGGTTTGGTAGGCGTGCTGTAAACCTGCGGCTTGTATCCGTCGCCAAACACTGACTAAGATGAAAAAAGCAGCCCGTACAATGTATCCCGGGAAAAACTTATTTATTTTGGTTTAAGGTGATTTCTGACATTTATATAGCGAAATTAATTTAATGTATTTATTCAAGTGGCTGTGTCGTGCGCGAAACGGAAAAGAAGTGTTTTCAGGAGTTTTTTGAAGAGAGAAGTGAGGGGGCATTCCAAATGCTCAGAGGGAGAAGATTCCACTCAACAGGCGCAGCTAAAGTGAATGCACGATTACCCAGAGTTTTGGAAGATTGGATAGTAGGATGTTCAAGGAGAATGGTATTGGATGATCGTAGAGTACGATTGGATGACTTAACCTGTATGAGCTGGATGATATAGTCCGGAGCAAGAGAATGGATGACTTTATAAGTTTTGAGGATAATTTTGAAGAGGATGCGATGTTTAACAGGCAGCCAGTGGAGGTCGATAAGAAGAGATGACGGGAAGGCACGGGTGAAATTGTAGATAAGCCTGGCTGCACTGTTCGGGACTCGCTGGAATCGAGCTAAGAGGGATGAGAGGCAACCATACAATAGACTGTTACAGTATTCAAGACGAGATGTGATAAGAGAATTAACAAGAGTTTCACATATTTCCCTAGGGAGATATTTTCTGGATGTTATAGATGTAATAGAAGCAGGAGGAAGCAACTTTGCTGACCTGAGTAGACATTGAGAGGGTTTTGCCGAGCCAAGTTCCAAGATTCCGTACTTCTTTGGAAGAAGAGGTTCTCGACTCACCAACAGAGATGCTATCAGTTTGAACCTTATATAGTTGTTGACGAGTCCTTATTATAAGGCACTCTGTCTTGTGAGGAGCCAGGAACGGATCGCAGAGATGCAAGATTGGATGGCGGAGAAAGCAGAATCTTCCGAAGAGATGGAACCGGGTTTAAAAGAAAGATAGACCTGAGTATCGTCGGCATAGCCGTGCATGTCGCGGAGATTTGACCTAATGTAGTCGCAAAGAGGACTATTATAGATACTAAAGAGAAGCGGAACAAGACAAGAACCCTGAGGAATTCCGTGTTCAACCGGGATATTGGAGGAATCAGAACCCTTTGTCGAGATGAATTGAGTCCCAACGAAGAGGAAAGATTCAAACCAAGAGAGAAGAGTCACAAATGAAGAAATGAGACTGGAGACGATTGAGTAAGATGGTATGGTCGACAGTGTCGAAGACTAATCTAAGATAAAGAAGAACCAGAAGGAATACGTGTTGGCGATTCATGCTGAGGAGAATGTCGTTTGTGACCTTCAGGAGCGCAGTCTCCGTACTGTGATGCTTACGGTAGGCATACTGCGTCCCGGGGAAGAGATGATTTAATGTAAGATGATTCACGACTTGGATGGAAGCGGCCCTCTCAGTTAGCTTAGATATCATTGACATCCTTTCGACACAAGGTGGTACTACGACTACTGGTATTGTGGTAAGACGATGCTTGATAAGAAAGGATGACAACTAGCGAGATTTCCTCTACTGGATTTTGATAGTGATTCCGTCTAAGTTCAAGCCCCACATTATTGTAATTCACACATGCCTAGGAGCAATCCTACGCATCTATAATAGCAGCAAAAGAGTGAATACAGAAGAACTAGCAAATATTTGCAGTAATATTTACCTGTCAATGCTTCGTGATTTCCCTTGGCTAATAATTCCTCTACATTACACAAGTTGTTAGCACATGGACTGTAAATCAACTCAGAGATCGTCTTGTTCGCAAGTTTTCATTTGGAGAAAATTTATAGAGTATATTTGTTCGAATGATTTCTCATTGACTGTTAACAAATCGCAAGTTTGCTATTCAAAACCTCCTTCTAGCCAAGAGCTTAAAAGTAGCCAAGATATTTTAGTGAACATCCTTATTCGTGGTGGTGATGATGATGATGATGATGGGAATGATGATTGAATAACTGTGTGCGCATTGTCATTATTCTTCTATTTATATTGATTACTTCCCCAATTGTTATAGCTTATTCATTAAAAGGTGTCACGTTATAATGATGACACAAGTACCATATACGATGACGTTATAATCCGCACATATGAAGCCACACAACAGTATTTAATTCAATTTTTAGATAATGATAGCTTAATAATAATAATGATAATAATATACATTTTGTATATATACCGCAGATTCCATACCAATATGTTCAAGTGCGCTGTACAGTTCAAAAAGTTTTTCTAGAATATTACCACTTTGAGCCATTATTGATGACGTCATAGAAAAAATTTACTTCACCAATTTTTAGGTCCGAAAACTTATCGGTCAATAATACTTTTTAAAGTCCCTATCTGCAACAGAAATTACCTACTTCCAGATTCTGACCATTTCGTGCCATTGTGATTACGCATCGAAAATTGACAAATTTTGGTTTGATCATTTCAGGGGGGCGTGGCTTTTCATTTCGTATTTAGCATTTTGATTTTTTCAAGTGTATAAATCATTAAATTTTTGGCATGCCTAGTACGTACATTTGAAGCTTGGTACCTCGAATATCATCCATAATGTGAATTTAGAATCTGATTTTAAAAGGGACAAATAACCACCTCGTTATAACCCACTTGGTTATTAATGGGACTTCAGTGTGCATGTATATATCCTATAGACAATTTATACCTCCTTAAGGTTGGTGTTTCCCATGCGAAACTAGCTTTTTATTAAAAATGTGCCCAAATTGCTTTTTTATCATTTTTAGATCCTTATAGGGTTTATAAACAATAATCCCGATTTTTATAACTCCAGTCCCAATATTTCGCCTCTTTGAGCCACTTGTATCACTTGGTGTCGCTCTAAAAACGACACATTTAAAATGCGAAATGTCCCACAGCTATAACTTCTTTTAACAGCGCCAGATCATCTTTTTAATGCTGAATTCATGCTCAGCACTAGATTTCCAGCAATTTGATATAAATATTGACCATATTTGGAAACATTTTTGTTTGACCGTGCCTAGCAACGGGCAGGAATTTTTTCACATTCCTGACCGTTGCTAGGAAAAGGCAACCAAAATTATTTCCAAATATGGTCAATATATATATCAAATTGATGGAAATTTAGTGCTGAGTACGAATTCAGTATTAAAATAACGACCTGGCATAGTCAAATAAAGTTATAGGTATCGGATTTCGGCGGAAACTATCGGAAATGGTCATTTTTGGGCCCCAGTGATAACTGTCAACTTTTTCACACTTTTGAAGGTGTCATGATGTGAAAATACTTGATATGTCATATTTTGAAGTTAACTACTACTATAAGTTGTTGATTTAGGATGTTTTGATGTTATTTATTATCAGAATACAGTAAAAACTAATGGAAATCAAGCCTTTCCGAAGAAAATTGCTTTGTAGCCTGTTTTTAGCACTTAAAAAAATCAAATTTACAAAGGAGGAATCTCTAGTTACAAAGGTCGTAGAGTTAAAAACTCGACTGTTTTAGAAATATCTCGTCACGTAGAACAAAATGATAGAGACAGATTTTTGATATTCTACATTAGAAAATAGTTAAAATATTTTTCCTTACGAAAATCTGCCTCTAAATTTTGTATAAACGAAATTTGAAAGAAAAAATTATTTGGGTTAACCGGTATTTACAACCCTCTACTAATTCAATAATACTTTACCCAATCAATTAATCAGTTACTCAATTAATCAAAATAATATGTACATTTAATGACTCATTTTACAATATTTTTGATAATTAAAATTAAAATCCCTCTATAAAATAGTCAAAATTGGTTTGTAATAGAAAGCTGAGAATTTCAACAACTGTTTCTTAACATTATGCGAGAAACGTCCAGACCACTCGATTTTCGATATCTTATAACTGGGTGATTTTATTGTTGAGTTACTAAAAAGAACTGACGTTTTTAGTTTTTTTAGTACTATTTTTTCAGTCCTCTATAAATCTTTTTTGTCCTTTTAATTTTCTTTTGGTCCGATGGGGTAGAAAATATGGCGAACTTTCTATGATTAAATTGAGGAGGAATTTGAAGAATATCTTTCTAAAATATGCTGCAAGCCAAATCGAATGATTTTGATATTTGTTTATTTACCAATTAGCAAAAATAGATGGTCTCCAACTCCTTTATTACAAGCTTTGGATTTCTTCGACATTGTTTCATTGAATTATCAAATCAGACATATTCTCATTCAAAACAATCTGATATCGCTCTAATTGAATGGGGAAACAGAAATGCTTATTTATGGGCGATTTTTAAAGCCCTGCCAGGGTATATTTGTAGGTTGGACAAAAAATTCTCCTCTTGCATTGGCTTAGAAAATGCTGATCAGATCTTAGTAAGTTTTCCTCCTCTATATTTTCCCGACTGTATAAGTCTTGTTCTTGTTCCAGTTAGCATTTTTGATTGGAATACCTTAATACCAGTGAGCAAACAACTTTCATTAAAACTTTTGGAACAACAGCGAATTGTATGGATTGATTTAATTATACCTTTTTGGGTTCATACAAATGTTTGCGTTTATTTGAGAGTTGTATCTATTGATCCTTTGTCTGATTTCGTTATTTTACAAAAAAATACAGAGGTAAGATTCTATAGAGATATAGAGCAATTTGATGAAAATGTAAGTAAAATAATAAATACAAAATATTCGTCCTATTATAATATGGTTCTAGACAAATCGATTGATGACGATTTTGTTCCTAGTCTATTGATATTGCAGATTTTCGATTTTATTAAAGTTCATTTTACTGCTCAATGTTATCCAGAACGTGAGTATAGAATGTTAAATGTGGATATATTTACAAAAGTTGATACATTCTTTCAAAATCTTATCAGTTCTAATAAGTTTAAATTTATATTTCTTTTTGGTAGCCAATTCAAAACTGATGGTTATGACATAATTTTAGAATGCCCAAGCTATGTTTATCCTAATGAAGTGTTTTTTTCTCATTGTTTTCACAGAAATGTTTCTTTTGTAATTGCAAATTCTTCTCAAATTTATATTTTAAAGCATTTAACTAAAGATGAAATTTATCCTCTTAGGGTGCACTCAGAGATAAAGACAGAATCAAAATTTTCAGCTGATATGACTGAAAGTAGATCATATGGGATAAAGCTCAGACAAGCAATCCCATCTGAATGCCCCTTAAAAAGTATTACGATTCATATGTTAAAAGATGATTTAGAAAGATATGGTGAATATAGATTAAGAAATATACTTAAGTCAAAGTTGCTCGAATTATCAAAGAATTCTCCATTCCCTATTAAAAATAGCCAAATATTAAATTTACAAATCGATTCTAGAATTATCTCCATACAATTCGATGTAGGAATATATGATACTAGAGTGAATCTGAAGAATGCATACTTCCTCATACACAAAACTTTGATAAATGACATCAATATCATCATTTCACCCTCAATTTATTTGAAAGAAAATATTTGCAATTCATTGAAATGCATTTTGAGACTGAATTCATTCCCTGATGAAGATTTGTTTTTTGGCTATAATTCATTAAAATTAAAGGCAAAGAGAATAATAAATTCATTTTTTTCTCATTTTAATCAAATTAACAACACCCTTTGCATGCTTATCACATCACATTGTCCAATGCCAAAAATGGGAAGGAAATCTTTTGTAAGTTATATATTGCATCTGGCTTCAAAGTTGAATCCTAATATGTCAGTAAAGATTATTGATGGAATTTTGTTGAAAGGAAAAAAAATTGAACTTATCAAAACATCTTTACTAAGTTTATTTGATTATAATACTATTGCAATTGTATATAATATTGAGCAGCTGTTGCCTGAAACCGAAGAGGATCATGATATCTTTAAAAGGAATTTTTCTTTATTTCATTTTCTTTCATCATTAATCATGAAGAATTATCGAAAAATTAACAAGTTTCTTTTTCTTTCAACTTCTAGAAATAATCAATTGATCCATAGCTGTCCTACACATCAAGGTAATCATTTTTTTAACTACCAATTCGTTATCCCTCCTCCTTCATTCCAGGACAAACTTGGAATCTTTCAAGGGACATTCAAAGTGAATAAAGTGTTTTTGGAAAATAATATCAAATATGAGAATCTTATTTTGCTATATCCAAAGTTAAAACCTGGAGATTTTAATTTCATCCTTCAGCGAGTTATTCAAGATATTCTTCTTCAAAATTCTGGTATTCATGATCTCAAAATTAGTCAAGATTTGATAAACCTTGGATTTGAGAAATGTATGTCAAATGGTGCTTTCAAAGATGATCCCTTTACCTTCCCTATTACTGAGAAAGAACTAGCTGATGATATCGTTCAGTTTGAAATAAATGAAAACCTAGTATTTCAGCTAAAATATCCAATATTAATTAGTAAGCTTCCTATTATGCTAAAATTTGGAGTTCTTTTATATGGTATGCCAGGGACTGGCAAAACTTTTTTGGCTGAAAAAATTGCAAAATTAAATAAATTAGAATTGCTCAAAATTAGAGGCCCCGAATTGTTAAATAAATACGTTGGTTCCAGTGAGGAAAATATCAGGCGAGTTTTTTCTACCGCTCGTTCCTACGCTCCTTGTATTATCCTCTTTGATGAATTTGATTCATTTGCCCGATCTCGTGGATTTGACAAAACTGGTGTTTTAGATAGAGTTGTAAACCAACTTTTGACTGAGATAGATGGTGTAAATCAGTTGGAAGGCGTAAGTATTATAGCAACTACATGTCATCCTGAATTAATAGATCCCGCACTTTTGAGACCTGGCAGACTAGGTTGTCACCTGAAATGTATTATGCCTGATCATTCTAAAAGGAAAATTATATTGGAATCTCTTATAGATAAACATAACTTCAAAATACATAGCCTTGACTTGAAAATAATCTCAGAACTTACAGAAAGATATAGCTGTGCAGATTTAAAAGCTCTTATAGCAAATTGCATTCATGACTTTTTATATAATATTAATCCCAATTCGAGTTTAGAAGCAATAACACCAATTGCTCAGAAATTTCTAACACTCCAAGTTTTGACAAGTACCCTCAAAACTACAGATCCATCTATCTCTGAAAAGGAATATTTGTTTTTTGATATGGTTTACAAAGAATTTGAAAATTCGTCATTTTCGAGTAATTTTGATAGAATTAAGGAAATCTTTGCGTAATATATGATGATTAAATATATGTCTTTTATATATTCTAAGGTACTCGAGAAGACTACACATGTTCGTATTCTCTAATTTAAGCTGAAATCTATCTTTATAAAAGTTTAAGTTACCAACAGAGTACCACCCATGGTGATTTGATGGAAAGGAGTTTGTAAACATTATTTCATGGTTTGGCTTTTTTAATTGGTATAAAATGAAATACAGTCGACTCCGCTTAATCACCATTCGTAAAACACGAAACCAGGGTCATTTCATGTCCTCAATTAGTGAGGTATTCCATCTATTAAGACAGCTATTTATGCATCTTTTTTGAAATTTCTACCGTTGGAAAAAATTAATATGCCTTGTTATTTTTTATCAATTATGAGACTATTTTTAAAACGTACATTTTTTGGATTTTTACGATTTTAACCGTTCTGTTCTTGAATTTGAGGCTGGTTTTTTATTATAGTTATAGTCTGTTGCATAAGTATTCACTCTGCAAAATATTATGCCATGCTTAACCCTTAAATTACCGGGGGTCATTTCTATTTATAGCAAAGACCCCACACTTCTAAGGTTTCCCCGCCCAAAATGACTTAACCGGAAATGAGTTAGCAAAAATCTAGCACCATTTTAAGGTTATACTCGTTGTAGCATGTGCGTTCAAAATCCGAAATATCTATTTTTGGACACACAATCTTCGTATCATAACTATTAAAATGTAAAGCCTGCCCCTTCTAATAATATCTATCCAGTCTTTCGTAGACACTGTATGGAAATTTTTAAGTGCAAATTAGAATGCTTTCATGAATACTTAATTATTCAATAGTTCATTCAATGTACAGTTTCGTAGCTAAGCAACAATTGTAATATCACTTCCATTAGGTATATGTGATAGATTGATGCAGAAGTTTATCAAGACAGCAGAGTTTAGATATCTGTATCTTCAATATAGTTCAAATGTAGCAAATTGTAGTTGACAATAGCTCGCAACAATCTTCTCTCCCCGCTCATACAAAATTTATTGAATTTCGCAAAATTCTGATGGCAGCTCTCTAATACTTCTCCCGAAAAGTAACCCAGCCCTAAAAGTTCTTCCTCTAATGACTCGTTCATATTGACAGCGATGAGATAGTTTCGGAGATGGTAAAGAAGAAAATGTATCTTGGGAGTTGTTCTGGTAAGCTCTCTAACGCGTTTCCTTATTTTGTCGACATCTTGAAATTGATCTAGCTCTTGAATAGTCATTTTTTCTACCTCTCCACGCATTTTGTTGGATTCTTTTTGGAAGATTTCGATTGAAGTTTCCCAGTTTGTTTTCAACTATTTACCGCATACAGAATGCACCAGTTTGGCCGCTGCTTCCATTACTGGTACGAGGGGTTTCATGATCGGAAAGATATCTAAATTGATCTTCCCCGAATTTTCTAGGATGCGGATGCTAGCTCCTCCATTGTAACTACGTACTCCCGTTATCATAGGCGGAAAGTTTTGTCAAAAATCCATAATATCTGGGGGGGCGACCCATTCACAAACTACTAGTAGTATAATTTTTGCTCCTGTATCTTGTATTTGAATCAATTAGTTTTTTAATTAAGCAATACTATGTTGATAGCCAGGTAATTAATATGTTATGATAAACACAATCTAATTAACGCAATAATTGAGTGGGACGAATTAATGAAGAAGCTGTTTATACTCAGACAAGCAATTAATTAAGTGCTGGCCCGAAAATGTTTCTTTCTTTGTACTGTTTTATCGACAAATTCATCTGTGAGAGAATCAAGTTCCATTGTACGAACGATATCTCTGTGTGCAGACAAGATTGCACAATGGTTCAGCCTCTGTTAAGTCTGACTGCTTCGTAAAATATGTGTGGATCCTACGTAACATGCTAAACGAACGTTCAGCTTCGCATGTACTCACAGGCAGGCACAAATAGATAACACATAATGAGTGTATATTGGAGATCATCCATTTCAACGCGTCTTTATCGACGAGTTTCCTTCACGATATATCAACCGTCGTTGAGGCATTCTCCAGACGGCACCTTTTAAAACACATATTCCTCTCGAATCGCAGATTATCAAGATGGACGTCACCATCATAAAAGAATATCAGCCTTGTCAGGTCTACAACTGTAATCTTTTCCTCTTCAAGAATGCAGCGAATCAGTTCCACTATGTCGAGATTTTGCTTTGAGTAACGCTCAGTTAGGGCCCTTGAACCTGTTTCCATCACCGATATAAAAATATCTGTGCAAAATTCTTTAATTTAGTCACCAGTTGTCCTTAGGTTTCTTGGCGTAGTAGACCTGAATCAAGGGCTGACCATCTGAATCGGAAGAATCTCGAACTCGTTTAGAAGCCATCGTGATAACTCAAAGAGAGTAAGAAGCGAATCTAAATGCAACAATAACCCATTTATAAGATTAATCACAAATGATGTACATTGTAACACTTCATGGGTAGGTATTCTAAGGATGAATATTATGCAACTCAATTAGAAGGGATGGCATTAAATCGAGGTGACACAATAACAATCTTGGAGTTATTCATTTTGGTAGGCGAAATTGTTGTGAATAAAATTATGGCTAAGAAATCGTTAAGATCTCAACATCAAAAATTAAACAAACCGGTTTTCAATTTCCAAATCTGGGGGGCCGCCCCCCCAGATTTGAAAGCTGGGGGGGCGCGCCCCCCCTGCCCCCCCCCCAACTTTCCGCTTATGCCCGTGATACTGTTCGCAGGACCAACAAGCGGTTTAATCCATTCTAAGCATTCCTTGGCTTGTTTTGAATCGAAGACATAAACCTCCTCAATTTTGTTGGCCATACTCTCAAAATGGTCCCAATTTCTCATAAATCCTTTCTCTTCAGATGTCCAGCAGTATAGGCAGGGATATTTCGCAGCACCTCTAAGTAAACCGCATATCAAATTTATCACCTTGAGATCCGAGGTAAATACGTTCTCAGGCCTTGTCAAATCAATAGCGGGAAGTAGTTTAGGATTTTACGTAAATTATCCCTTGTCTCTGGAGCCTTCGTTACAGCAACAACCAAGCACCTCCTTACGCTGTCTTTTTACTGTAACCCATGTGTGAGCTGTAAAACCACTTTAAGGTATCCTTTCCCATGATCCAATCCCCAACGATACATTTGCGACGGTTACGAACGAGAATCTTCAGCAAAGCTTATCAACGATTCGATATTATTACAATATACGACTTCTGTTTCCTCCTCAATGTAACCATTGGATTCATCATCACTACCGCATACCCTGTGCTGTAATTTTAATTGTATTTCGGAAAATATTGGGGAGATTTGGTCAGCGTTGGTAAAAATACTTCGGGGACCTGCTGTTTTTATCCCACAAGCTTTCATCCAATTACAGAGCTTTCGAAGGGATTCAGTTGACAAAGAGATTTCGCTCACTAGCCGTGATAAATCTTCTTTGGTTATGGAAGTCGATTCAAATGGTTTTCCATAGTGCCCATTAAGAAGACGTATCTTCAAGTGAGCATTTCAAATTCTGGAGAATTATCTTCAACTGCTCTTTTACGAGTAACGCCGCAACTACCGCTTCATCAATAGCCTTTTTCTCCAGAATCTCAACTGTATTTTTAATTAAGTTGTCACGACTTCAAACGTGACCAATCTTTTGGGGAGATAAACAATGTTTGCAACTTCTTGTTCATCAGGAGTTGACCAACAAACTCTTTTCATGTGTGGCGATAGGTTCGCACTTGCAATTTCACTAAGATAATCAGAAATTAGACCCTTGGATGAATTCTGTTGAATTATTGGCCTACTTACTTCACCAGTGTAGGTCTCGGAAATTGAGAAACCAAATCCTGAGTGTTTAGTCGTCACTTTGCTTAGAATCTAATGTGAACCCAATGATGCCAATTTGGGAACGCGACCTTTCAAAATGGAAGATGCACATCCTTTACAAATATGCTGTGGTTAAAAACAAAGGTTAGACTCGTATTCTAATCGATATCATATACATCTCTTACTGCTTCGACTAGCTTCTCACTAAAATCAAGTAAATTTTCACTGGTCTTTCTCTTTAAACAGATTCTGCATCGGTTTGCTTGTACGTGTTTTTCGTAGTAATTTATTATTTGGAGATAATGCAAATTCCTGAAATAATTTATTGTTTAATAATATTGTATTATTCTGGTACAAATAATGATATTATATACTCGTAGATTAAAAACATAGAATACCATTGGAATGCCTGTATCAATGATAACTGATACGTGTGAGATTAACATTGCAATGTAATTGGAATGTAGTTTGGGATAAAGAAAACAAGATTATTGAACCTAGTTTTAAAATTAGATCGTATGCATCAAGCAAACCACAAAAATTCGAAATTCAAATTTTAGGCTTTTCTTAGTTACCAGGACTGTACATTGAATGAGCTATTGAATAATTAAGTATTTATGCAATAATTCTAATTTGCACTCAAAAACTTCCATACAGTGTCCAATAAAGACTGGATAGATAATCTTATAAGGGGCAGGCTGATTTTGAACGCACATGCCACATCGAGTTTAGTAGTGCTAGCATTATATTTTTTTGCACCCAAACTTGTATGGCTTCCCTACTAAAAATAGCTTAAACCGGAAATGAGGTAGCAAAGTTCCTAGGCGACGAAGGGTTTTAATAAATCCCAAATTTTTCCTAAAAGTCCATTCTATTTATTGATTAGATTTTCGAATTTATTTACTTCCCGAACCAAAATGACAATTAATATTTGTCAATTTTTAATTTTTTTTATGAATAGTGATGAGGTCATTACAGAATGATTCGTCATTATTTTTAGATGATAGTTGTCAAATATTTGAGATATATTAATATGCACATTCTATTAAAATTTCATCCTTTCTATTACCTAAAATGAAATTTCTAGTAGAAAAAGGTGACAAAGACATCATAATTCCTTGATGAGTCAACATTTTCGTCTGAGGTTAGAACTTAGAGGAGCCATAGCCAAAAGACTCAAAATGCCCCAAACAGCTTTATGTGCCAAGCAGTTTCTTCAATCAATTTGTTACAGATATAGATATACAAGCGCGCTTCGCTTGCTTGCGCTGTGCGGCTTGCGGACACTTTGTGTCCGCCAGAGGCGCCCTTTGGGCGCCTGAGGTCTCATTGGTTAATTATTTGGGAGATTCGCTTTTTTGCGCTCCTTGCGCGGCGAACACTTTGTGTCCGCATGAGGCGCCCTTTGGGCGCCTATGTGTCATTTTTTATTTGTACACAGGCTGTATATTGTATGATTTAAGCAATTGCCCATAAACAATGTAAGGTTTCTCCATAAATTCAGTCCCTCAGGGTTCTCTTAATTATATAAAGAGGAGTGCACTTGGGACACACTCTGTACCTTTCCCCGAATTTATCGATCCATTCATGGGGGTAGAAATCATATTGAAATGATTCTACACTTTAGTTAACTCAATAATTCGCTAGCTTACGCAAAGGGAGCCAAGCAAATCAAACCTTCAGATATTTGCTAATAGAAATATCAATTCTATAGTTACTATCACATGTGCACTATAGTGCCCACAAAAAGCTAATAATATGCACTACTAAAGTAGATACATAACATCGAACAAACTAATTGCAACTACCATAGAAGGGATTAGTACAACACTTTCAATACATACTGCCTTAGTAGAATAGTTTAGGATAATGTAATTAATCCCATTGTGGGAACCTACCACTCCGCTTATCTGAATTACTACCGAAGTAGCAAATCTTCAATGCAGAGCGATCAGTTCACCTAAAGGAGCCATACCACTCCACCTATCTGAATTACTACCAAAGTACCAAATCTTCAAGGCGGAGCGATCGGTTCACCTGAGTGAATACTACTCCAATGTATACATCAGAACGCATGTTATTAAAACAGCACACTGAGTACAAATACAGTTGATCCACATTAAACATGCGAAATAATCTGTAGAACGACTGAGATGTGCACTCTCTCCTGCAATAGAAGCATCTAGTCTCGGAAATAATTGCCATAGACTCACCATACTAACGAATAGTACACAACACAATTAAACCAATGGAATAATCAGTGCAGGATACTAAAGTCAGTAGAATTATCGAGCTAACTATTATAGAATGGATCAAAGTTTCCTTGCCTATCTGCTGGTAAATCCGGTGAAATAAAACACCTAATTTACGACCATCATAAATAGGGTCACACTCTTAAAGGAACTTCAGCTGTTCATGAATATAAACTGGCTGGATATTCCAATATTGAGGATCTATGTCGGTAGCATTAATTGACACTACATCTATCCGAGCCAAAGCCCCTATCATATTCAATTCAGTGTTAGTACCCCACTCGTTGAGAACAGATACGCGATCCATATGCTCAATCAGTTCCTGATCACTGAAAATGCCTGATCTACGCAAAACGTTATTGAAATGCGCTGGAGTGCTACTAAATTTGGAGATCAGACTGTGTTTGAGAATACGATAAGAGCTCTCACTACCAAAAATGACATGAGATAGAGTCCGATAGAGACAGTTACCGTCGCCATACACTGGACACAAATAAATTTGAGGACCAAATTTATTGTGCAGTCTAGCTTTAAGTGACTGATTGTAGTGCAAAATAGGGCCACGCGACATTATATCTTCTCTATTTGGTAAAATCGCTTCATTCTCCAACCCGATTGATTGGGCCAGATTATATCGCATTGCGAGAGTGAAGTTATTAATTAGAGCGATTTCCGAATGTCCAGTCATACTTGGATGCCTAATAATTGCATTGAAAACAACATCAGACGATTCAAATGTAACGCGATTACTCTGAAAAGCATTGTTTTCAGGATCCTCCAATGTAACAACGCTACTCTGACTGAACTGAAGATTTTTGATACTTTACTCTTCCTCTCAGAATCAGCCATGATTACCCTCTTTTTGGCATGAGAAAGAACTGGTGACAGCTGAGAAGAATCAAACGATATATCATCCAGCGAAAATCAATCAATCAAATCCTGGCTAGATGACGAAGGCTCTCCAACGTGAGTTAGAAAAACCTCCCGATATACGACATTCTTAACCAATACTCCTCCTCCAGTAGACTGTTGTCCTCCACAAACCATGATCTTCAAACCGCTAGGATTCTGAACGCGACTAAGAGCCACATGGAGTTGACCATGGCTGAATATGGCTTCAGGGGAAGGGAGGAAAATACCAACAGTCTCTAAACTCTGACCTTGACCCTAATTTATTGTGATACAGAAAGCAGGCCGTACTGGGAACTGTCTTCGCTTTAAGATAAAGGGAAGGCCAGAATCTGAGGGAGTAAGTAGTGGAATGCGAGGAATAAATACTCGAGTCCCCGCATCGGGTCCCGGATACCTGTGGCAATCTCTGCGTCTATAAGACGTTTAGTAAACGATCTTACAGTCAAGCGAGTGCCATTACACAAACCCTGAGCAGAATCAAGATTCCGCAGGAGAATGATATATGCAAACTCTTTAAGCTTCAGACGATGAGGGGCATACCATTAGGATTTAGAGATTTCAAGAACTCCGTGGGATATATGGCAGCCTGCGTATCATCAACTGAATCTACACTTTTAAATGTTTGAGCATCTCCAGGTATCTGTCGCATAACGTAATCATTTATGGCATCTACTGTCTCATTCTTTGGAGACATTAAGATGCGGCAACTCATGAAATCCTGATCAAGGTAATTATTCACAATGTCACCATAGACAGAAGAAACCAAATCAGAAATATCAATTCCCGGGACAATAAACTTGTCGTCGATGTGAATCATGTGATCCTCATCTTCGAGTTCAGTGTCCTCTCCAACCCTCAATAAGAAGTTGGAGAACTTACTCACTTCAAGTGAGTCCTGAGAAGATAATTTCCGTAGGCGCATATTAATAGTCAAATTTAAAACCTTAACATAACGCCAGAGAGATGATCTGTTGAGAGATGCAGAAACAACATCACCTCTGGTTCCTCGTCTAATTACTGGCAGAATCTGACGGAAATCACCTCCAAATACCATAACCTTGCCGCCAAATGGTAGATCGCAAGAGCACAGGTCCTCAGAGTTCGATCAATGCATTCAGCAACATGCTTATGAGACATTGGAGCCTCATCCCAGACCAATAAACTTGCACGCTGGATGAGGCGGGCACACTCTGCTTAGTAATGCTACACGAAGAATGTGCATTGGTCGAGAGAAGAACTTTCATTCTTGAATGTACAGTCGTGCCACCATTTAGCAGGAGTGCCCCAATCCCCGAAGAAGCCATTGCAAGGGAAATCTCTCTCCTAGAACGGACCTTGGATAACAATGTATTGTAAACGAACGTTTTACCTGTACCGCCAGGTCCGTCCACGAAGAACACCTTAGGATAGACCGCGGAATCATCAATGGCCTTGTTGAAGACAATCAGTTGGTCTGCATTGAGCACTGGCACATTGACACGCACCATTTCCAACAGATCACTAACACAATAATCTTGTTCATTCTGTATGATTCTGGGTTCTTCGTACGGATTATGCATATGCTTAGGGACAGGCATACCTGGGTAATCCTCTAAAGACTTTCCATGCCTCTGTAAGCGATTCTCAATATTCAACAATACACAGTTTAAAATGTGCTCATCCAATTGGACGTCTAGAACTACTCGCATAGCACGACACAGAAAGTCCTCAGATAAAGAGGCCTGATGGTGTTCCCAAAGGGCTAAGGGATCAGTTGGGACACTAAATAGGAGGATCGTGACAAAGAGCTGGCGCTGTAGGGGCATCACTGAAACAGCCGCTTCTGCCAAACACTGATCTAACTCCGTGTCATCTTCCAACAATCCAAGTCTGCGCGCGGCCTCCTTAAAGCTTTCACAGACAGTACCATCAGCGAGAGTACGGATGTCTTGAAAGTTCGTACATCCTGTGACATGGTTGAGGAGCATTCTTAGATACAAACGCTCCCCTTCACCGGGATGAGCTGCATACATGCGACCTATCATGGTGCCATGCCCCTTCACTCTCAACTTCCATTCGCGCTTCGATTTATCCCATACAAACTCATCGGGGAAATTAGTATATGCAACCTCCCTAGCGCAACTGGATTCCTGGTTTGCAACAAACCATCCAGTCAAAGTGGTGTGCCTTTGTCTGCTCAACACATCATCAAGCTCAGCCTGCTCTGGGAAATAAACTGGCTGCTGATTCCCAAGATGCAGAGTTAATCTCAACACATGTGGCAGATTCGCGTGGAGCTCATACGCAAAGATACGATAACACGCTTCAGTGTCAGACACATACCGGGCATCTAAGTAAGCCGATATTTCATCGACGCACTTTTTCTTTCCGGCAGTCTCTGCCTCCTCACCACCTGACTTAAATTCTACAATAGCTCGGTCGTGTCCTTTGTACACGTATTTGTATATATATATTTAACTGCGCTTACTGTACTACAGACTTCTACGTTAATATGAGCATTAAACTTAAACAATAAAAATGGATTGTAGGGTACAACCCATCTATTATCCAAGCGTGCCCCACCCACATTAACAGCACGGTCGTCGTTTCTACGACGATACAATGGGTAGCCATCTTCAGACGTTGCAGTAACTGCTGAAAATGCCTTTGGGAATCTCTTAGAGCATTTCCTGTCTTTTAAACAGGGAGCACTCTTATTGGCTACACCACATACACCGTTCATCATACAGCGTTTAACGATAGCGTGCATTTGAGGTTGGAGAATCGGGTCAAGGAGCTCAGCACTTGCAATTCTATCATACTCACACGGTTCCCAGGGCTTATCATGATCCGATAGTATAATCAGAATGTGCGCGTGAGGAAGACCTCTCTTTGGGAATTCAATAGTATAAACATGAGCAAGACTCTAACTACTAAATCAGGGCGTTCAGACGCTTTCTGATCTAATATGAGAGCAGACATAATCTCCTGCCATTGCAGATTACATGTAAATGTAATGAAATAGTCTGGCTACCATATTTCCGGACTATACTAATTGCATCCTGGTACAGCTCGAACATCTGCGGAGGAGAGCCAGTATAGGAAGAGGGAAGCACTATCTTACGTCCCAACTCTCTGGAGTCTACGTCACCCGCAGCGACTGCTTCAGCCAATCCACAGTAAAGATCCACACGAATCTTCTTTTGATTGGTCCTGATGTAGTTCAGACGCTGCTGCTCTATTTTGGCGTATACATTCACAGCATACTGATGGAAAAGTCTACCACTCAGGTGTAGAGGACTCAAGCGGCTCCGCACCATCAGTCGGTATGCATAATACTCCATAGCGGTGACATTTCCTCTCCCTTTCGAGTGAGGAATGTTGAGATGCCAGCCGTCTTCACCTAGAGGGAATAGTAGGACATAGTGCAGTGTATGGTACGCAAGGTGAGTCTCAGTAATGTGCTGAAGCGCGCACAGCACTATATACCTGCTGGCGACCTCTTCTCCATAACCGTCATTCGGGAGAATGACGGCTATTTCCTGAGTAGTGGGAGCGTTATAATGTCGAGAATCTGGACACCCGTCTGCTTTTATCACGCCAGCTCCCCCTGCTCTCGCATCAGATCTAGTCCCTGTATAAAAAATGCCACATAAGGATTAACCTCATGCAGCATATGCTGCAATCCTTTTAGCTCAGGGAGCGCAGCATCTCCAAGATTGCGCTGACGGTTCGCCACTTCTGCATCAGTGGTTTCGTCATGATTCTAGATCTGTGCGAATGCGGGTGCATCGCCTTCGTTAGGCATCAACCGTCCGATACGATGTTACATCACTCCGTGTATACGAAATGTGTACACTCCCCGATTAGCATTAGCCAGACCCTTATTGATGTTCGCTCCAAGATAAGCGAATGAAAGAGCGTTGTTGTATGCTCTGCTCTGTTGTCTAAACGCTCTTCCCCGCGGGTCTGTAGCCGTTAGCAGGTACATCAACAGTTCAGGGTGTGGATCCACAGGAAGCAGAACAACCTTGCCCTACCCACAAAATAAGGAGAACTTATAACAGGATTTAGTACTACCTGAGAGCTTCTCTCCCGCCCAGAATTTTGCCTGACACACCGCAGCTGTATGTCATACTGCCACCTGAATGCTCGTCGACAATACTATCAGGACAATAATTGACCTAGCAAAATTATGGGCAATGCGAGATTTAACTCTCTAAGCATACAACTTAGCATGGTACTTCAGACGTGAGCTGGCTTGCTCTTCCGTTTCACAGGCTATCTTCCAGGCTTGTCTATCCCTCTGATCTAGGAGACGAACTTTGCGAGCATCCTCCGTCTCACTGTCCAAGCGGGAAGCCTCACGATCCCTCTGGTCTAGGAGACGAACTTCGCGAGCGTCCTCCGTCTCACAGTCTAAGCGGAAAATCTGACGAGCCCGCAAGTCTAGGAGACGAACTTCGCGAGCGTCCTCCGTCTCACTGTCTAAGTGGAATGTCTGACGATCCCGCAAGTCCAGGAGACGAACTTGGCGAGCTTCCTCCGTCTCACCGTCTAGGCGGGATGTGTGACGATCCTGCAAGTCTAGGAGATGAACTTCGCGAGCGTCCTCCGTCTCACTGTCTAAGCGGGATGTCTGACGATCTCGCAGGTCTAGGAGACGAACTTCGCGAGCGTCTTCCGCCTCACTGTCTAAGCGGAATGTCTGACGATCCCGCAAGTCCAGGAGACGGACTTCGCGAGCGTCCTCCGTCTCACTGTCTAAGCGGGAAGCCTCACGATCCCTCTGGTCTAGGAGACGAACTTCGCGAGCGTCCTCCGTCTCACTGTCTAAGCGGGAAGCCTGACGATCTAGCTTGTTTAGGAGACGAACTTCGCGAGCGTCCTCTGTCTCATTGTCTAAGCGGGAAGCCTGACGCTGACTCAGATCAAGGCAGCGTGCAATTCTCTTCGTCGGAGTCTCTACTCGCAACCGGGAACCCTGCCGTTCAACCAAATCTCTCATGCGGGCTCTTCTCCCGGTAGGCGTCTCTTTTTTCAATTCAAGTCGAGTGCGATCTCGCATTTCTCGAAGATGCCTCCCTTTGGACTTGGGGGTTAGGACTCTCAAACGCAGTATATTCCGTTCACGATCATGTTGCTGGCGAAGGAGTCGCTCTTGGGAAGTTTCTTTGTCACGAACTTTCCTCACTCTCTCAGCTATAGTGCTACTTTTACGGGTTTGACGCCCACGTTTATTCAGTTTAGGCATACTCTAATTTGGAATTCAGAAATATTAGAACAATAGAAACCCGAAAAGTATTCGCTTATATTGAAGTGAATAGAATAGGCCTAATAAGAATGGCAATAGTCATGCTATGATTACGTAATTGCTTGCAAGAAATATTTCATGTTTAAAATTCTATAACTAAAATGGTAAATTAGTAAAGATTCGTTTGGTTGCACTGCGTGTTTGGAGGACATAAAGTGTCCAAAGAAGGCGGGCTTTGGAGCCTGGGGCCACATTGATTAATTATATCGGAGATAACATCTCTAAATACGTCTGTCTTACTGTTATAATCGATATCGTACAAAAATAACCAAATTTGTCAATTTTACAAATTTTGATACTTAATGATGACGTCATAACGGAGTGATGAGTCATCATATTTGGATGAGAGTTCTACCATATGTGAAATATGTTAGTATACAGATTCTATTAAAATTTCAGCCTTCTATCTCCTATAATGGCTGAGTTATGCTCGAATAAATGTATTGATTAACTTTTAAAAATGTGACAATGACGTCATACTTCCATGATGAGTCGACATTTTCGTCTGAGCTCAGAACTTACTGGAGCCATTGCCAAAAGACTTCCACATGCCAAAAATCAGCTTTCTGTGCCTGACAGTTTCTTCAATCAATTCGTTACAGATATATACTATATATATATATATACACACACAAACAAACAATAATCGAGTTTTAATAGTAAAGATATATACGTATATATATATATTTATATCAACACTTTACAGGATCTACCTAGCCGACCATGGCCATGTAGTGCCACCCTATAAATACTTCAACGATGCCCAAGCCTTGCAATCCCCCCTAGCTGCCTTAGGACCTAACCTAAAGGCTACAGCTGATGATCGACCCCCCACTTTCTATTTTAAGCTCACGCTCCTGCGCCCAATCGCTAACCATAAATCCTCAATTACAACCCTCGTATCATCCCATATACGACTCCTTTTCAAGCCAATAATAGACAATTCGCCGTGGTTGAGCAATGGCGTGCATGAAGTACTGGCTACGCTCTCACACCCGTCCTTCAATATCCACTATCTGAGAGCAGGCAACAATCTCTCAGACTTAGCCTACGACATGACTGATTTGTTTTATTTCCCGCGCACTACTCCCAAACATTCTCATCCTTCAGTTCAGTTCTCCACAGTCGAACTGGGAACACATAATTACAATCTGCATAAAACGCTGCTAGATATGCTGTGCCTACGATTAGGCACTCCCACTGCATTTTCCTTCGAACTCTGCGCAAGATTGCGCATGATTTATTTGCTCCACCACCCCTTCGCCGAAAAGATCTGCTATATAGGACAAACAGACGCTACCCCCACTGTATTACACACTCCAAAATCCAACCACCGCATTTAGGCGCATCAACACAAGGCGCCTTCCCTATGCTGGCCGATACATTTTTGCCAGCCGAATTCCACGCCATCTCCAGGATGGAAACCTCAGAGGAACTTAAAATAGTTCAAAGGTTCCACAAGCTACATCCTCACAATTCCTTCTTTACAAACGACCCAACCCGATTTTATGACGCAATAGCAACTTTATGCTCCTCCGAGGAGCTCGACAAAGTTCGACTCATCATAGTATTATTACGTCATTGACATCTTTTTTACAATCAGAAATTTCAGTTTTTTGCTATAGCTCAGCAATTTTACGTGATAGAAGGCTGAAATTTTAATGCAATGTATATATTATTATTATTCACATACGACACGTATAATCATCAAAAATAATAATCACTCGGTTATTACGTCATCATTTTGCTTCAAAAATTTTAAAATTGACTGGAAGTTTTTAGATTTTCAGAGTGACATCGATTAAAAACAGAAGTATTTAGAGATGCTATCTACCTTATAATTAATCATTGGAGCCCCTCCCAGGCCTGGAGCCTGGGAAGAAGGCCTCCCCATCCTCAAGGTATGGAGCTGGAGGGGAGCCGTGGTGCCGAGCAGTGGAGGAAGAGGTTGTATGGCAAAACTTCACACAAACCTAGGTTACTAATCCTAAAATTATGTTAATTGAGTATAGATATATATCCCAATTACATTTTTATTCCACTGTCCGAGATTTGCTTTTCCTAGGTGCAACAATAGCTGTAGATCTATATTTGAGCGTCTAGGATTAAATTTTTTTGCACATTACGTTAGTTTCAACATAATTGAATGCAAACTACTAAGTAGTAAAATAGGGAGAATTCGAGCCCCATTGATGTACCCACAAACGCGCGAGCGGGAGCGCAGTTCTAAATCAGGAAGGGGAGTTGGAGCGCGATAATTTATGGTGGCAGAAGCTGGATCTAGAGCGCATCTTTTGCCCTCTTTGGCCAATACCCCCTGGATTGTTATGTTATGGAGCAATTGTACGTTTACTCATAAATAGTATAATATTTTAACCTTTTTTAGAACCAATTAGCCAAAAAACCAACAACATTGGATTTGTTTATGACTAACATATGAATAGCCTCTAGTTTTAGAACAATTCAAACCAAGCGAGATCTAGCAGATCTCCTAAGGTGTTATTTTATCATTATTTTAAAAGCTACACAGTATGTATGTTGTTGCATAGCATTCTATATACTAAGGCAATGGCACTCACCAAAAAATTGGTACCATGGATTGGTTAAATACTTCAATCCTAAAATCGCTAATTAAATAACTGTTATCATCAACTATATAATTATCTCATATTGTGAGCTCATGGTTGTTTAAATATTCATTTTGAAAATATTATGTAACCACAATATTTATATTTACTTCACATACAACACTAGTGTATTACAATAATGTATTATTTTGCTGCATATTATTTCTATTACTCATTTATAATACCTCACTTGACAACACTAATTGCATAAATCATTATTTGGACGAGATGTCTTGTCTCGCGCCTGACTCGACTTCCAATTACAGAGGAGTAGAACGCTTCATGAAGTTTTCAATTTCCCAAAGATGGTGCTCTTCGTGAAAATGGTATCGAGCCATTCCAAGACGTTTGAATACTACCAGAACAAGATCCCAAGGGTGAGTGATTTCTTAAGTAATGTAGTTAATTATTCTAGAATCATGCATACCGTATTTCCCTGAATAAGCGCCGGGGCTCGAATAAGCGTCGGACGCCGGGGCATTTTAGTTCTCTGAACATCATATCAAACTAGTATTCTCAGTAGTGGCATAGATAGAAGTGATTTTTGAAACATTACATTATCCTTTTTTAATAGAATTAACATTCTCAGTTGTGGTAAAAATAAAAGTGCCAGTCAATGTAGTAAACAAAAAAAAGAGCGCCGGGTCTAAAGGGTGCACGAAATAAATAAGCGTCCGGACGCTTATTCGAAGCAATACGGTATACATACTAAAGTTGGTTAGAAACAATTGACTGAATTTAAAAGACTAAGAAAAAGTGTTGCCATCCCCAAATTTAGTAAATGCAATCCTCGTTACTACAAAAACGTGGGCATAAGTACTTTTTTTTTAATTCGGATAAGTGCAATTTAACTAAACGTACTCCAAATTAACATCGGGACATTTCGCCTTTCCAACCTGACAAGCCTGCTGGTTGTCAGGTTGGAAAGGCGAAGTGTAATTTTGGCCCTTAAGATTTTCCATTAGTCAACTTCAGCCGAACTGTTAGCTTATATCATGGATAAGAACAGTGTAGACCAGAACTAAACTGTTGAGTTCTTGAAATTCGTTAATGAAAATGTTCAATGTGAATTGGGTAGGGAAGAATAGTCGTTTAACGACGATCATAGGTGTTACTATTTTGTTTTTTTCACGGTTAGCTGGGGTGGCGAGATTTGTAAACATATATTAAACTAATGTGGCATACCACCCCAAGTCAACATAACATTTAGGTCTGGGTGGCACGCTACCCCTGCCACCCCTGGAGTTATGTCTATGACAACGATGTATCTGCATCCTCAGCAGAAATTTAAAAGATTTATTCTGGCCCTTCCCGTACACATACTAATATTATTCATTTGGCATGTGCTACTATGGAACTAGAACATTGTATACACTTCTAATAAAGTTAAGACCTATATATAATGCACTAGTATTGAAACAAGAGAATAGTAAACTGGCTAAATTCAAGAACTAATTTAATATATTCTTTGTTTATTTAGTCAACTTCATAGACTGTAGAAGTCCGGAATGTGTGACAATATTCTATTGAAAGTCCGGAGTGTGATTGTTCCTTAGTACTTGTAGAAGTATATTGTTCCCTTATAATGCCTCAAGTCAAGTCAAGTCTGTCCCTCAAGCTAAGTCAAGTCTATCTCTCAAGCTAAGTCAAGTCTGTCCCTCAAGCTAAGTCAAGTCTATCTCTCAAACTAAGTCAAGTCTATTCTTCAAGCTAAGTCAAGTCTATCTCTCAAGCTAAGTCAAGTCTGTCCCTCAAGCTAAGTCAAGTCTATCTCTCAAGCTAAGTCAAGTCTGTCCCTCAAGTCTCGATATTGTGATTAACTATTCTTTTGATATTTTGTATGTATTAAGTATTAAATAATTCGACTATGTTCATTGAAAACCAAATAATATATCTCATTTCAATTGTTTTGCTATAATAGTTAGTTTGTCAGGGTGGGTGAATGCCTAAATTGATGGAAAATTAAAATATCTACAATATCAAAATTATTGGTTTTGAAGTATTTAACCAATCCATGGTACTAATTTTTGGGTGAGTGCCATTGCCTTAGTATATAGAATGCTATGGTTGTTGATATACTATGCTGGGAAGACCAAATACAGATCAGTAAATGCACTATTACATTGGGTAAACGACCAAATGAAGAGAAGTAAGGAATATTTAAATATCTTACATTGAGAAACACCAAATCCATGGTATCTACAAATTCAAAGTGAGCAGGCTGCATCTTCAGACAAATGATCATTATCTATCAAACGTAGCAAATGTCTGGATGATCTTACTTACTTCAAGGAAACAGTTCATGTGGAGGTCAAATTAAAATTCAGATTCAATTATACTAGTTGGACCCATCCCAAATTCAATCAAACAGGAAACATTAACTGGAATGACATGATTTTGGCAATGTTTTGTCCATTGCAGCTTGTAAACTGGGAAATCAATCACCCATATTCCATGATTGTCACATCGAGCCATTATTTTTTTCAAATAGCAAAGGAAGCTTATAATCATCACATTTTCTTGGAGATATTCAATGATGATATTCTTCATTTGAAAAGTGAGGGGTTTAATTTAATAATCAATGGCCAGAGAGTAAATAAATATTAAAATTGACTTCTGGATATATGAAGGGTAGAAAAGCTGCGAATACCTATCTTGGATTACAAGGTTTATATTGTGATTTATGCCAGATGTATGCATTTGTCAGACATTATATTATTGTTATTGTTATAACTCTAGTTTCGTGGGAGCGTGGTTGAATCATTTTGTTTCTTTTAGAATGAATGGGCGAGCGAAAGTGAGCATTTTGGGGAGTAATATGATAAGAAAGGTGTGAAAGAGAGCCTTTTAAGTTTGAAATATTGCCCAATTGAATGTAGAAGTTGCATTTTCTTACTTGACGGGGTGGTTGAGTGGCATTTACTAGAACTCTAGTAATTCCATTCTGACAAGGCATAATTCGATAAAACAGATTCTGGCAAAAGCCAGTAAAGGAAATTCTTACTAACTTCAAGATTCTGACAAATGCATACAGCTGCTGACAAATTCATACAGCTGTCTGACAAATGCATAGAGCTGTCTGATAAATGAATATTATAGAAATTCTGACAAATGCAACTTGTCTCTCTGACAAATACATGCGCCTCATCTAGACAACTATGTTCCATGATCCAAAAAATATTGAGTAGAAATTCTACATTGATCAAAGTATTGAGTTGATAAATATATTTTTGGAGAACTATCCGATTATTAGGAGCCGTTCTATGGGGAAGAAATTATTATGATAATAGAGCTGGTGTTACTAAATGTCCAATAGCTTCAACGATGATAATATCTTTCCAAAT
The DNA here is from genome assembly GCA_963281255.1 of Aphrocallistes beatrix. NCBI lineage: Eukaryota > Metazoa > Porifera > Hexactinellida > Sceptrulophora > Aphrocallistidae > Aphrocallistes > Aphrocallistes beatrix. Next base: position 2,811,296 of record OY725496.1, read on the forward strand.
ATTAAACAAGCGCACTTCGCGTATTTGCGCTGTGCGGCAGGAGGACACTATGTCCGCTATAGGCGTGCTTTGGGCGCCTAGGCTAACATTGATTAATTTTGATTTAGATAGTATCTCTAAATGCGCATGTCTTACTGTCGTAATCGATAACACTAAAAAAACAACCAAATTTGTTAATTTTTCAATTTTTGATGATATTGTATCATATTTAAAAGAAATATTAATGTACATCCTTACTTATTAAAACTCGATTAATGTGTGTATATATATATATATACACTATGAACAAAAGTATTCGTACACCCCATAATTTCATATACAAAGTTATAATACTGATTTATTTAGCGAGTCAAGGTATTTAATTGGTAAGAGATACGCTTAATTTAACTTCAAATTCGAATTCTCCATATTCGAATTACTCATTTTATGATCTTTCCACTAAATTGATCTCCCACAAGGTTAAATATTCTCAGACTGTGCCACATCGTACCACTTATGCCATCATATACAATGATGATTACTCGTGATATGTGCCATAGGGTAGCAAATGCCGAAAATACTTAATTCTGAAGGAGAGTAATTAAGTTAAAAGCTTATAAAGTGGCTAATTTGAATGTGGAGAATTCGAATTTGAAGACATATTAAGTGTATCTCTTACCAATTAAATACCTTGACTCGCTAAATAAATCAGTATTATAACTATTTGTATGGGGATTTATGGGATGTACGAATACTTTTGTTCAGTCAGTGTATATATACGTATATCTGTAACGAATTGATTGGAGAAACTGCCGGATTTTTGGCATGTGTGAGTCTTTTGGGGATGGCTCTGAATAGGTTCTGAACTCAGATCAAAATGTTGACTCATCATGGAATTATGACGTCATTGTCAACCTTTTTTATTATTAGAGATTTCAGTTTTTCGACGATAACTCAGCCATTTTAGGTGATAGAAAGCTGAAAATTTAAAAGAATGTGTATATAATATACCTCACATATGATGCAACTATCATCATAAAATGATGACTTATCACTATGTTATGACGTCATCATTACGCATCAAAAAAATTAAAAATTAACAGATTTGATGATTTTTCGAGTCATACTATCGATTATGACAGTAAAACAGACATATTTAGAGATGTTGCCTCCCTTATAATTAATCAATGATACCGCAGGTGCCCTAAGGGCGCCTCCGGCGGACACCAAGTGTCTGCCAGCCCCGCAGCGCAAGCAAGCGAATCGCGCTTGTATAGTATATCTATCTATCTATCTGCAACGAATTGATTGCACTTTTTCACTAAACTTCTTAAACTTAAACTTAAACTTAAACTATGTAAATACTTAGTTTCCACTAAGTATTACAACTTTTTCAAATACTTAATTAAATACTAAGTAATAATACTTAGTTTTTGTTTAGATTCATGATAAACTAAATATTACGTATTTCTCAATCATGCTGTAAATAATTTCGTTATGCTTTGGATCAAGGTCGATCTTTCAATATTTGGTATATTGAAATCGAAGAGGATATTGAAATTGAACCCCATGATTTACTACAAGTGTTCAGGAAATTCTCCAATCAGTAAGAAAATATTATTATATTTAGTAAGTGTATTGAGATAACAACATAATTAAACATTTATTTAGTTTAGTCTTTATCCTGCAGGTAAAATGGAGGTAGGAATGGGAAATATTGCTGCTGATATGCATGCGGTATTTGAGTTGCAGCAGATTGGAAAAGATGTAGCGGATTCGTTTGCATCACTGAAGGCGTGTTTCCTATCATCGCAGTCAGTCTACTCTGATTGTAGATTAATGCATCCAAAGTATCTGCAATGCGATCCATTTTGCAACTAATGCTCTCGGTGAATTGATCCATTTTAGACACTATTGCCTTGAGAATCTCAACCTTCTTCACTTTCTCCAAATTCTCCAAAATATTTTCATGACACTATCGGTCCCAGGATCACTTAGCTATCTCTTCCTTGGAGGATGAATGTCAAGTTCCACCAATTCTGAACTAGCAGTTTGTGAACAACAGGGTTGAAAAGGAGCTGCAACTAGACTGGAGAGCATCTCAACCTCACTACGAGGGCTACAGTTCGTTTCAAAAGTATTGACACTAAACTTAAATACTAGGATTTTGAAAGTGAGATTCATCAACGCACGATTTTAACCTTTCATCTTAAAAGGGATTTTCTTTTGCTTTCGTCCACATCCCTACGCTACTTCGATTTAGCATGACGGAACGTTCATCTGTGAAATATACACTTTTCCAGTTGTCCTTGATATGACCTTTCACCATTGAACTCTTTCCACACCTGTTTCATGTGTAATAAATGGTCCCATGGTGGGCGATTTATAGTTAACCCCGCAACTTTGAGTAGCTCGATTGATGTGGAAGTAGTGGGAGCATTTGAAAACTTTTGAAAGCACAGGATTGGCGTGAAGAGATCGTATATACATCTTTGTGAAACAGCATATAGTTCTTATGATTTATTTTTTGTGCGAAAAGCTAGTAACTCTAGGGCTATCCGCTGAATTTTTAGTGTTCCAAGCTATTTTTATCTCGAATTAGAGATTTTATTCGAAAAAGGTCCTCATTGGTTTTCCAGTTCTTCGCGAAATATTTCCTGCTGAAGTAGTCCCTGCATCAATTAACATTTTCATCGTCTTTCTTTAATCAAATTGAGCCATTCAAGAAGCTAATACGTTTAAAGAAGGCATTCATAGACGAGAAATATGAAACAAATCTGCTTTGACGAACTTGAATTTGAAATTGTAATTTTTCCCATAGCATAAGAATTTTCAAAGGGCACTTCATAAAATGTAATTATAAAGACGGCTTTCTGAAGTCAAAACTTGATTTGTGGACATAATATACAACAATAGTAATAATAAGCAACAAAACTAATAGTAATATGATGCATGAGAAACTGCATTGTACTCAATTGGCAGATGAATTTTTGAATTTGCAAAAAGTGCCAATACTTTTGAAACAGGCTATTAGATGACACCATGGAAATATCCAGGCCGCCAATAATCCCTTCAAAACAGTCTCTTCCCTTGATAGACTTTATGAATTTATACTATTTCTGTTTATATATTTAGTAATTGTAGTTATTAAAACAAATATCCTTGTTAATCAAATCATCTTTGAATTTACGTAAACCTATCAGTATGACATTTTACCGTACTGAATGCGTAATTAAGGTGAGTTCGGAATAATATGAAAGTGAAACTAAATGTATTATTACGTAGTTATGACCATAAGTATTACGTTCAAGCAGAAATATCATTTCCAAAATAAGAATAAACATTATGCAAAGATTATTTAGATTGATTTTTGAAGTTAAGTCTCCTCAGACTTCGACTTAAAACAATACTTAAATTTACATAAAAGACTAAGTAAAACTAAGTATATAACTAAGTATTGTACTTAAACTTAAGAAACCTGTATTTTTCCTTAGTTTGGCCTCGTGAATAAGGCTCTTGGAGTCACATTGATTAATCATAAGCGAGATAACATCCCCAAATACGTCTGTCCTACTGTGATAATCGATATCGCACCAAAATCACCAAATTTGTCAATTTTATAAATTTTGATGCGTAATGATTACGTCATAACATAGTGATGAGTCATCATTTTTGGATGCTAGTTATAGCATAAGCGAGATATATTAATATACATATTCTATTAAAATTTCAGCCTTCTATCTCCTAAATGGATGAGTTATAGTCGAAAAACTGAAATTTCTAATAATAAAAAAGGTGACAATGACGTCATAATTCCATGATGAGTGGACATTTTCGTCTGAGCTCAGAATATAGTGGAGCCATAGCCAAAAATCAGCTTTATGTGCCTGGCAGTTTCTTCAATCAATTCGCCACAGATATATATATATACTTTTAGCTATGGCTCCACTATGTTCTGAGCTCAGACGAAAATGTCGACTCATCATGGAATTATGACGTCATTGTCACCTTTTTATAATTAGAAATATCAGTTTTTCAACTATAACTCAGCCATTGTAAGTGATAGAAGGCTGAAATTTTAATAGAATGTGTATATTAATATATCTCATATAAGCTACAACTGTCATTAAAAAATGATTACTCAACACTTTGTTATGACGTCATCATTCCGCCTCAAAGATTAAAAAACTGACAAATTTTGTGATTTTTCTTGCGATATAACATTAGTTTGAGCATTTTTCCTAATTATTTTGGAAGTTCTTGCCTTGGATTTCCCTGATTCGGTCAAAATCCCCAATTTATGTAAATATTAGCCTAAATTCTTAGTTCTCACCTCCTTATATAATTTTTATATTGGAATATATAAAATTCATTGATAATAATTGCACTACACCCTATGGAATGTTAAGTTTTAGATTAATATCATGTGATGACATAGCATTTTTGAAAATCCAAATTTGAAAACTGAAAGTCGTAGACTCTCGTTCAAACCTCCTAATATACTTTATAGAAGCTCTTTATTCATTCTAAGCTTATGGATTATACTTCGTAGTGCTAGGAATATGGATTATTATTCACAATTATCTCAACATATTCGGAGTTAGGGACCTTAAAGAAATTTGTAGATTTTAGGTGTACTTTAGCTGTTTCTTTCCAAAATTTAGCTGTAATGCACCTAAATCATCAGTATAATTGCTTAATCCATTTTCAGCACCTAATTGAGGAGTGAAGATTATGAAATTTTTCATCGGCAACTAACCACATATACACTGCCCTACCAAAAGTATTCGTACACCTCAATATTTCCCATTAATATAGTACTAAAATGGCTATATTAAAGAATGATCATGCAGTTAAAATATAAGAGATATAGTATATTTGATTTCAGATTCGTATTCTACGCATTTGAATTACCTATTTTAAGTTTCAAATCAATTGCTAATTGCCAAGGTTAAAATTCCCGACCTGTGCCACCATGTACCACTTTTCTAGAGTCTCAACCACTGTGGCAGATGGTGATAGGTGACACAGGGTAGCACAGGATGAGAAATTTCGGCATAGTTAAAACTTTATTGATTTGAAAACTCTAAAATAGGTAATTCAAATGCGTAGAATACGAATCCGAAAACAAATATACTGTAACTCGTCTAGTTTAACTGCATGACAGTTCAGTAATAGACGCATTTAGTACTATTTTAATGGGAAATATTGAGGTGTACGAATACTTTTGGTAGGGTAGTGTATATACATACAAGCGCGCTCTGTTTGCTTGCGCTGCGCGGCTGGATGACACTTTATGCCTGCCGGAAGCGCCCTTTGGGTGCCTGGGGTCACATTGATTAACTATAAGGGTGATAACATCTCTAAATACATCTGTCTTATTGCTAGAATCGATATCGCAAGAAAAATCACCAAATTTGTCAATTTTTCAATTTTTGATGCGTAAAGATGACGTCACAACAGGGTGATGAGTCATCATTTTGATGATAGTTCTATCATATGTGATGTATGTTAGTATACAGATTCAGTAAAAATTTCAGGCTTCTATCTATAATGGCTGAGTTATGCTCGAATAACTGTATTGCTTAACTTTTAATAATGTGACAATGACGTCATAATTCCATGATGAGTCGACATTTTCGTCTGAGCTCAGAACTTACTGGAGCCATAGCCAAAAGACTCACATATGCCAAAAATCAGCTTCCTGCGCCCTGCAGTTTCTTCAATCAATTCGCTACAGATATCTATATCTATATATATACATACACAAACATTAATCGAGTTTTAATAGTAAGGGTAGAAGGCTGAAATTTTAATAGAATCTGTATACTAATATACCTCACATATGATGTAACTTTCATCAAAAAATGATGACTCATCACTTTGTTATGACGTCATCATTACTCATCAAAAATTTTAAAAATTGCAAATTTGGTGATTCGTGCGATATCGATTATAACAGTATTACAGAAGCATTTAGAGATGTTATTGCCCTGATAATGAACCAATGTGACCCCAGGCGACCGAATGGAGCCTCCGGAGGACACAAAGTGTCCGCCAGCCGCGCAGCTCAAGAAAGCGACGCGCTTGTATTTTACAAGCGCGCTTCGCTTGCTTACGCTGCGCAGCTTGCGGACACTTTGTGTCCGCCGGAGGCTCACTTCGGTCGCTTGGGGTCACATTGGTTAATTATAAGGAGATAACATCTCTAAATAAGTCTCTCCTATTGGTAAAATTTATATCGCACGAAAAATCAAATTTTGATGAGTAATGATGACGTCATGACAAAGTGATGAGTCTTCATTTTTGATGATAGTTACATAATATGTGAAGTATGTTAGTATACAGATTCTCTTAAAATTTCAGCAATCTATCTCCTATAATGGCTGAGTTATGCTAAAATAACTGTATTGCGTAACTTTTAGAAATGTGACGATGACGTCATAATTCCATGATTAGTCGACATTTTGCTCTGAGCTCAGAACTTGCTGGAGCCATAGCCAAAAGACTCTCACATGCCAAAAATCAGCTTTCTGCGCCCTGCAGTTTCTTCAATCAATTCGTTACAGAGATATATATATATACATTAATCGATTTTTAATAGTAAGGATATATTAAAACGCTAGGATTTTTTTGTTTGTTTGTCCGAATTGATTGAATAATTGGCAAGTCGTAGGAATATGAAAATTGGGATGCAGTTGTCAAATGATATTACTACGGTTAAGTTCTAAGTTCAAGCGAAATTTTCACACCTCTATAAAAAAATGGAAAACAATTTTTCACACCTTTTCTATACAAAATAGATGACTACACTGTCCCAATGGAAATCATTGTACGACACTACAATAGATTGTCATTGTTATTAATACTTCAAAGCCACAACTTATGTTTGATATCTTAGATGTATCAAAAATGTATAGCAATAAAAAAGATTATGTGCAAATTTTACACCTTTATATACATATTTTCGCACCATTTGACGAATTTTGAAAAATATACTATACTAGCTTCTAATGGGTGACATGGGGTTTTTAGGGGTGTAGATTTCGAATATCATATTTTCAGGTCTATGTGATAAATTATTTGATTACTTTTATTACATTATATACATAAAGTAAACAATTTCTAAAATTATGATAGAGACTAGCTTCCAACTGTTGACATATGGTTTTTATCGGTGTAGAATTCGAATTTTATATTTTCAGATCGATATGATAAATTATTTGTTAGCTTTTGTTTAAAATATTTAAATAAATTAATAAAATATGCTGGATTGAGTAATTCCAGGCGCCCGCAGGGCGGCTCTGTGAACACAAAGTGTCCGCAAGCCGCGCAGCGCAAGAAAGCGAAGCGTGCTTGTAGTATAATAAGACACATTTGCGAAATCAACAATTATGCATAATTGTTCATCTAATGCGACAATTATGCATATTTCTACAATTTCGTAGATATTTCCTGTGCTTTTCGAGCCATTCTTTTTGATTTATTATTCCAATTAGTTCTAGGACAGTGTGTGTAGTATGTGTTCGTTGAATACATTCCACAAAATGAGTGAAAACTGACTTACCAACCAATTCTCTTCAAATTATTTTATAAATCCACATATAGAAATATGATGAGGTGTTAATGATTTAACGATTTGTCAGCCAAAGAACTAGATTTGCAGGTCTAAATGCTAGGGTTATAATTCACTTAGACCCAAAACTTCTGGGTGAAGATGTTACCAGTAATCTCAAAAATCAACAGAATTTTTATTCTGATTCTCAATTCTTTTTCGTCTACTTACTTATGTTAGGCCGGGTTTTAGTCTCTGATTACCATAAAAACCAAGCAACGTGACATATTAGAATGCAAGGAGATTTGAGATCAAAATTCAGCAAACAGCCCCTTGGTTTGCAGAGTTAGTGGCGATAAAAACACGTAAAAGTTTCTCTTGACTATCTAATTAGAATTCTAATTAGCTATACTACATGTTAGAAAATAAGCATCAAAAAATTAATGGGGTTGCATTCATGGATTCTGAGTTCCAACCCTTCCTGGCCATTCAAATGTGTTTTATTTTGTCTTTTGGTGTCGGAGCCAAAATCGGATACTTTGTTGCACACCCCATACTCTCAAAGCATATATTCCCAGAATTTCAGACTTCTCTTATGGTTTGGCATTCTCTTATGGATTGGCCAGGACGAAAATCACCGAGAATAAATATTTAAAAACTTACAAATTTTCAATAATAAATTCAAATAAAACTATGTAATGACAGTAAATTCCTTCGCTCAAAATTTAGCATTAATTACAAAAAGCTAGTGTGAGATTGTTATAGAGCTAATAGTATATTGTTGAAATAAGCATTTCCATTGATAAAATTAAATAGCACATAAGATCCGGTTTAGACTTGCAAATGTTCATTTACACATAAGGTGGGGCTTAAGTTCTGTCCCCAGCATATTTGGGCATATTTTTCCACGACTCCCATAATCTTAGTTATTATAATGATTAGATATTGTAGATAGAATATTCTGAACGATTTTCTTTTTGTCCAATCTAGAACCTTGAACTACAACTTGCAGGACAAAGTTTTGGTGAAAAATGTGTCACGTGCCGCTTGTAAAATGGAGAATATGGTTAACAACTTTCTCAACTATCTCTTCAGCATCGATATTCAGGGATGGATTAGCGTCCGAAATATTTTGTTAAACATTGAATTATCAAAGACATCTATCAAACTTAGTTCTCTATAAGCTGGCAATTAAATGACGAGTTGAAACAGGTCAATTTGAACAATGCTTTAAAATGGCAATTTTTTTCATATCACCAAAATATCAGAATCAAATGATTGTCAGTATCTTTATCTCTACAACTTTTCTATGTTAAATTTCTTCAGAATGTAGGGAGTCTAGAGAGATAAATAGGAAAACAGTGATACCATATTCTCGATTATACCTGCGGCACGCGACACATTTTTTCCTCGCGAAATTTGTCCTACAAGTTGTAGTTCAAGGCTCTAGATTGGAAAAACTCTCGCAAAATCATTCAGAATATTCTATTTATAATTTATAATCATTATGACTATAACTAGGATTATGGAGTCGAAGAAAAACTATGCCCAATTATGCTGAGGACATAAATCATGCCCCACCCAGTAGAGCTGAATGATATTTCATAATGATTACTTTGCAAGATTTATATGATTATTTATTTGTATACGCCAGGGGACAAAATTATTTAAAGACTTCATTATTTCACATACAAATTGTACTAAAATTGGTTTATTCATGAAGAGGATTGTTTCTAAATGGAATGGGATACAGCAATCAGATTCCAGATTTGTATCATAAGTGCTGTCGTATTATATAATTTACATTTATGATCGTTTATTCAATGTACTAGAAGACCATGTCAGATCATCATTTAATGCTAAATTCGTGCTCAGCACTAAATTTCCAACAATTTGATATATATATTGACCATATTTGGAGAATCTTTTGGATGTCCGTGCATAGCAACGGCCTGGAATTTTTTCACATTCCTGGCCGTTGCTAGGAACTGAACATTCGTAGTTAAGTTCAACCGGACCACTTCAAATGAGGTGGCGCCGGGCCTGCTTCCCTCTTTTCCCCAAAGTTTTAGAATGATGATTTTAGGGATGCGAGAGAGGATTTTTGGGCGTCCGTTTCTGGGCAATGTTTCCATGGACTGGCCTAGTATATCCAGACGAGACAATCTCTGGACCGATCTAAACGAAACATTGAGTTTTTCCGCGACTATTTTCATTGTCAAACCGGCCTTAAACATCCCAATGGCTTTACTACGAACTTCAATACTATGGTCATTAACATCCATTTTCTGAAAATAATAATAAAATACAAAAGTTAGGGAAAATCGACAAGAAGAGAGAAAATAATTGAAATATGTGCTGAGAACTAGCCTCAAAACTTTAAAATAATAGAAGAATAATAAACAAATACGTTAAGTATATGGGCGCTGATTAAATTCAAACTGAAAATAGGTTTGGATATACGACAGCACTTTTGATACACCCTGTACATTCAAATCAGTTACAGAATTTTCTAATTAATCATTAATTCCTAACTTTCAGTGCCACCTTATGCCACTTACCCCATGCCGACGGAGGCGGTTAGACCAGTTAGGCTGACGACTTTTAATGGCGCTTAATACTAAAAGGCCTAGAAGGCCTGTCCAGTGTTGAAATCGACTCCACTTTTCAGAACCTGCCCCAACTCGAAATTTGAATTTGTATTCTGTAAGCCCAATCTGAACCCGACCCGAATCCGATTCCAACTCTGCCCTAACCACAATAGTTATTGTGAAGCCTTGGGCCTGACCACTTCACAACAGCTCCCGCCGGGTTGATTACGCCCATTTTAACCGCTATCAACAAGGCAATTAATAATATCACATGGTGGATCGGTTCAGGCTGATAAGATTATTCATTGAGTTAATTAATTAATTAGATAAGCACAAATATGATTAATTCGAACGAGTAGGATATTTGTAGTATGCGAAATTTTGGATATACAATACTCATGAGAAGGTTGTGTATCCTTACTATTAAAACTCGCTTAATATATATATATATATATATATATATAAGCGCGCTTCGCTTGCTTGCGATGCGCGGCATGCGGAAACTTTGTGTCCGCAGAGTCGCCCTGCGGGCGCTGGGATTACTAAATTCAACCAATTTTGTTAATTTATATAAATATTTTAAACTAAGGTTAACAAATAATTTATCATATCGATCAGAAAATATATCCTAATTCTACACCCCTGAAAACCTCATGTCAACCGTTGAGAGTAAGTTTCTAGCTTAATTTTGAGATTTGTTTACTTTATGTATCTAATGTAAACAAAAGTAAACAAATAATCTATCATTAAGATCTTAAAATATGATATTCGAAATCTACACCCCTAAAAACCCCATTTCACCTGTTGGAAGCTAGTCTCTAGCATAATTTGCAAAATTCATCAAATGGTGTGAAAATATATACATAATCTTTTTTATTGCCATACACTATAATACATTTAAGATATCAAACAGTTGTGGCTTTAAAGTATTAATAACAATGACGATCTATTGTAGTGTCATACAATGGTTTCTATTGTGATAGTATAGTCATTTATTTTGTATAGAAAAGGTGTGAAAAATTGCTTTCCATTTTATTTGCAGAGGTGTGAATATTTCGCTTAGATCTTAGAACTTAATCGTAGTGATATCATTTAACACCTACATGCCAATTTTCACATCTCTATGACTTCCCAATTCTTCAATCAATTCGGACAAACAAACAAACAAACAAATCCTAGCATTTTAATATATAAGATATACAAGGGCATTCGCTAGTTGGGCTGAGCGGCTAGTTGAGACTTTGCATCTTCCAAAGCACAGTTTGGGCACCTAAGCTCACAATGATTAATTATAAAGTAGATAAACTAGTCAGTCTGAATGTCAAAATCAAAATCAATCGAAACTCAAAAAAATTGTCAATTTTTGAATTTTGATGTGCAATGATGACGTCATAACAAAGTGATGAGTCATTATTTGATGATAGTTTTTATCAGGTGAACAATATTAATACACACAGTAAAATTCAGCATTATATCACCAAAAATTAGTTATAGTCGAAAATAAAAATATCTAAGAATGATGTCGACATTTTCGTCTGAAGTCAGAACTTGGTGGAGCAATAGTCAAAAGACTCCCACATGCCAAAAATCTGTTTTCTGAGCCGGTTTCTTCAAACAATTAATTTCAGAGATATAAATTTCCTTACTATAAAAACTCGATTAATGTTTATATATATACAAGCGCACATCGCTTGCTTGCGCTGCGCGGCTAGCTGACACTGCGTGTACGCAGAGTCACCCTGCGGACCCCTGCAGTACCCAGTCTAACTTATTTTGGGAATTTTTTCAAAAAATTTTTAAATATGGTAAAAAAAGTAAAACGAATAATTTCCTGTATGGATGCGAAAATATAATATTCTAAATCTACACCACTAAAAAGCCAATGTCAACCGTTGGAAGCTAGTCTCTAGCCTATTTTTGTAATTGGTTTACTACTTTATGTATCTATTGTAAACGAAAGTAAACAAATTAATCATCAAATTTACTCGAAAATATGATATTCGAAACCTACACCCCTGAAAACCACATGTCAACGGTTGAAAGCAAGTTTCTAGCATATTATTGAGATTTGTTTACTTTATGTGTCTATCGTAAACAAAAGTAAACAAATTGATTATCAAATTTACTCAAAAATATGATATTCGAAATCTACACCCCTGAAAACCCCATGTCAACCGTTGGAAGCTAGTCTCTTGCATATTTTTAAAAATTCTTCAAATGGTGTGAAAATACTATGTATATAAAGGTGTGGAAATATGCACAATTGCACATATCGTATTGCTTCGAATAACGCCCGGGCGCTTATTTATTTCGTGCACCCTTTAGACCCGGCGCTTATTTTTTTCATTCGCTATTCTGACCCGGCGCTCTTTTTTTTGTTTACCACATTGACTGGCACTTTTTTAAATAGAAAAAAACATGCCTAATTACCTAGTTCAAAATCAAACAAAGTTAAAATAAAGATGTAGGTCACGCATGCCAATGATACCATACTACGTAGTATGCGATATTGGTTACAACAGCTTAGATTGTGATTTAAAGGATGAAATTATTATTATACATTTATGGTTTGATATGATGTTCAGAGAACTAAAATGCTCCGGCGTCCGAAGCTTATTCGAGCCCCGGCGCTTATTTATTTCGCTCACCCTTTAGACCCGGCGCTTATTCAGGGAAATACGGTACTCTTTTTTATTGCTATACACTATAATACATTTAAGATATCAAACATAAGTTGTGGCTTTGAAGTATAACTATGACGATCTATTGTAGTGTCGTACAATGGTTTCTATTGTGATAGTGTAGTCATTTATTTTGTATAGAAAAGGTGTGAAAAATTGTTTTCCATTTTTTATCCAGAGGTGTGAAATTTCGTTTAGATCTTAGAACTTAATCCTAGTGATATCATTTGACACCTGCATGCCAATTTTCATGTTCCTAAGACATGCCAATTCTGATACAAGATCACTTCGCTTACTTGCGCTGCGGGCTGGATAACACGTTGCGTCAGCAAGAGGCCTCTTTCGGACTCACATCTCTCGAAAAATTACCAAATCTGTCAATTTTTGATGCGTAATGATGACGTCATAACATAGTAATAAGTCATCATTTTTTGATGATTATTGAGTCATAAAACGTGAAGAATAATAACACAGTCAGGCTCGCTTATTGTCAACTACCAGGGGACCAAAAAATATGTTCATAATAGCGATACTTCATATTAAGCGAACTTGATTCAATACAAATCCTATCCAAAAAAATGAATTTGGGACCAGGAGGTTGGTTCATAATAAACGAATGTTCATAATAAGCGACCCTTACTGTATACATCCTTACTATTAAAACTCGATTAAAATATATATATATATGTAACGAATTGACTGAAGAAGTTGCCAGGGGATGACACCACTAAGTTCTGACCTCAGACAAAAATGTCGACTCGGAATTATGGCGTCATCGTTACCTTTTTTATAAATAGAAATTTCAGTTTTTCAATCATAACTCAGCCATTTTAGGTGATAGAAGGCTGAAATTTTAATAGAATGTGTATATTAATATGCCTCACATATGATGCAACTATCATCATAAAAATGATGACCTATCAGTTTGTTATAACGTCATCATTACGCATCAACATTTACAAATTGACAAATTTGGAGATTTTCCGTGCGATACCGATTATAACAATAGGATCGACGTATTTAGAGATGTTAGCATCCTTATAATTAATCAATTGATCACCAAATGTTCACCATAAAAAAACAAGAATTTTGGAGATGATTTAGTGGTCGCGCAAGGTAGACTTCTCCAAGTACATATTTATAATGGGATTATCCGGTTGTAGGGAAAAAATTGCAAAAGAAGTACTTCTGATATTTGCTATGGATCCAACAACTTGTATTGAGATATTTGGGTGTGGTTTTATATCCTTACTAAAAAAACGCGATTAATGTGTATTTACAAGTATAAATATACAAGCGCACTTCGCTCGCTCGCGCTGCGCGGTTGGCGTGCACTTTGTCTCCACCGGCAGCGCCCTGCGGGCTCCTGGGATAACATTGATTAATCAAATGGGACAAGCGCGCTTCGCTTGGTTGCGCTGCGCGGCTGGCGGACACTTTGTATCCGCCGGAGGCTCCCTTCGGCCGCCTGGAGGTGAGATTGGTTAATTATAAGGGAGATATCATCTCTAAATATGTCCATCTTAGTGTTAAAATCGATAGCACTCGAAAAATCACCAAATTTTTCAATTTTAAAATTTTGATGCGTAATGACGACGTCATAACAGAGTGATGAGTCATCATTTTTTGATGATAGTTGCATCATATGTGAGACGTATTAGTATACAGATTCAATCAAATTTCAGCCTTCTATCTCCTATAATAGCTGAGTTATGCCCGAATAACTGTGTTGCTTAACTTTTAAAAATGTGACAATGACGTCATAATTCCATGATGAGTCGACATTTTCGTTTGAGCTCAGAACTTACTGGAGCCATAGCCAAAATACTCCCACATGCCAAAAATTAGCTTTCTATGACCGGCAGTTTCTTCAATCAATTCGTTACAGAGATATATACATATATATATATAAATAAACAAGCGCGCTTCGCTTGCTTGCGCTGCGCGGCTGGCGGACACTCCCTTCGGTCGCCTGGGGTCACACTGGTTAATTATAAGGGAGATAACATCTCTAAATATGTCCATCTTAGTGTTAAAATCGATTTCACTCGAAAAATCACCAAATTTGTCATTTTTAAAATTTTTGATGCGTAATGATGACGTCATAACAAAGTGATGAGTCATCATTTTTTGATGAAAGTCGCATCATATGTGAGGTATGTTAGTATACAGATTCTATTAAAATTTCAGCCTTCTATCTCCTATAATGGCTGAGTTATGCCCGAATAACTGTGTTGCTTAACTTTTAAAAATGTGACAATGACGTCATAATTCCATGATTAGTCGACATTTTGCTCTGAACTCAGAACTTACTGGAGCCATAGCCAAAAAACTCCCACATGCCAAAAATCAGCCTTCTGCGCCCGGCAGTTTCTTCAATCAATTCGTTACAGATATATATATATATATATATATACACTGCCCTACCAAAAGTATTCGTACACCTCAATATTTCCCATTAATATAGTACTAAAATGGCTATATTAAAGAATGATCATGCAGTTAAAATATAAGAGATATAGTATATTTGATTTCAGATTCGTATTCTACGCATTTGAATTACCTATTTTAAGTTTCAAATCAATTGCTAATTGCCAAGGTTAAAATTCCGGACCTGTGCCACCATGTACCACTTTTCTAGAGTCTCCACCACTGTAGCAGATGGTGATAGGTGACACAGGGTAGCACAGGATGATAAATTTCGGCATAGTTAAAACTTAATTGATTTGAAAACTCTAAAATAGGTAATTCAAATGCGTAGAATACGAATCTGAAATCAAATATACTGTATCTCGTCTAGTTTAACTGCATGACAGTTCAGTAATAGACGCATTTAGTACTATTTTAATGGGAAATATTGAGGTGTACGAATACTTTTGGTAGGGTAGTGTATAATATATATATATAAACAATAATCGAGTTTTAATAGTAAGGATATATAAATAAATATACATTAATCGAGTTTTAATAGTAAGGATATAACATCTCTAAATACGTCTGTCCATAGCCTACTGTATATAAGCCCTCACAGTAACTTGACTAGGGATGCGGTAGATGGTTGAAATAATACATGAGCTGCCTTAAATCATTAACAAAGCACAATAGAGCTTAGGAATGTATTAAAATTTAGATTAGTCACCATATGGTTGCGCAATAGGCTATATTTGTGACAAATTTCGTGATTTTCAGGTCGTTTAAGGGCACTCCTAATGTTTTTACTATAAAACTTTTCCATAGAACTGAGATGTGAATGGGTTAACATGAAAAATTTGGACTTTTTTAATGGAATGTTGCTACATTCCAGTGTTGCTATGGAAACGTGTTTTGGTTAGTTGGGGTTATATTTTGAAAATCGCGATAGCCAGAAATTCAAATGTAATTCCATTTGATAGCGAATATACTACTTCCTATTAAGCAATAATATCATTTCGACGTCTAAATTAAATGTTTTACGAGATATTCGACAAATTACCAAATGTGAGCAATATGATAAATTGTCTAATAATTCGTAAACCATTGAATTTATACAAATAAATTATGTTATCATTTAATAGAATAAAAGAAAAAGTTAGTAAAGTTAGTAAACATAGTATCTGCATATAGTGTAATGTATTTAAACTGTACAGTATCCTAGCGCAAAATTTGGCGCCTAAAATCTAGCCAATCAAATTCAAGTATTCAGTACGGCATTAACATATCCATTAAACCCAAATTCAAGGCAGTGCCAGTGCCTTTGTGTATTAGAATGCTATAGGTCATTCCATTCCAATTCGACCAACTGTTCCATGTCGAGCACCTCAGAAATTCTTGTAATTTTGCCTGTAAGTTTCGCATATTATGATCATTTGTACAATATCAGCTTTCAATACCTTTTGGTTTTATAATTATAGTCAATTAAAATTTGACGATTTTTATAGTTTGGACACTCTTGTTTTAGAGGACCCTTAATCAAATGTGACATATATCTTTCAATTCTTAACTTAGATGTCCAGTTTTTTTACCGGCTGTTAACGGTATCCAATGTACGAAAATTCTGAAAAATTTTTTTAAAAAAGAGTTGTTTTTTTGCTTTATAACGTTCTAATAAAGGTTATCCCCATGTATCTTTAATTTTTGAATCATTTTACAAGTGTTTTCGTCACTTTTTTCTTCGAATGAAATAACAAGTTTTTCATATATTTTGGAAATTTTCATTGAAATCCTATATTTTATTAATTATTAAGTAACAGTACAAATAAAATATATAACTAAGTGAAAACTACAAAATATCATTACTTTATCATCTTATAACACAAATATCCTATTTTAACTGTTGCCACTCCTAAAAGTAGAGAGGATATACTTAGCAATATCCTCCCCCTTAGATTGGGCCCAGGTCTTCTAAAATATAGTTGTGGTAAGACATCCACAATAATTCTTCTGCCTCTTGGGGTGTTCTTTTAGTATGCTAATCGAAATTGTGAATAAAATATATAATTATCAATCTATTTAGTATCGAAGTAGAAAATATAATACCCCATATGATAATAAATTATCTAAATTTTATTTATTATGTAAAGACATCAGAATGTCTAATGCCGGCATACAATTCATATTTCAACAGTTATCCAAATAAGGGTAAGATAGCTAATACGATTTACTCAATCACTTGGAGAATAAAATCCATTTTTCAGATTTCCTAAATACGATTGTAGTCAAGGAAATAACGTGATAAATCATCAACTGTAATTGAATCCTTACAAAGATACAACACTATTGTCATTCTGTGGAAACTTTCAAACAATAGAAGTTTGATTCTATAATTGGTAGCCGAATACCACTGTTTGAATCTAAACTACAGATAGCATCTAAAGAATTTTGAAAATTGATATTATTCTGAAGTATTACCATTGAAATTCAAACCCTTTATTTCGAAATAAGATAAATATAGTGTTTAATTGGAATTGTAAATAATTAATTTGATACCTACTGTATTCCGATAAGTATAAAAGAAAGAAATCTAATAAGATATTCAATATTTATTGCTCGTTATGATGGAACAAAGAAAGAAAAGAATTGCATCCTGACGAATATGCACTACTCTGGAAATCTCACAAAGAAAAGTGCCTTGCGAATTTTTCGGCATCTTCACAGGCAATGGAAAGCATTGCTGCGGTGGAAATTTGGAACAGGTCGATAGAGATGCATAAGGTACATTATTCTGTATATATAGGGGATGGTGATTCGTCTTCTTTCAAAAATCTCATTCGATCAGATCCTTACAGAGGAGCAGTAATGATTTGAAAAGAAGAATGTCTGGGTCATGTGCAAAAAAGGCTGAAATCGCGTTTGAAGCCGAAATTTAGGGGGAGAAAGGGGTTATCGAATGGCTTTACAAACACTTCTTTCACATATCGAAGAATCACATGATTGTGTCCTCAGTCTTCATGGTGTTCTTCATGGTGTTATTTACAGGTCCAGATTGCACAGCATGAGAAAGATCCATTGATTCCAGTCCCTGTTCCTCGAGAACCATACCTAACCGAATCAGAGATGGAGCGGGTTAGAGAAACGTTCGAGATTTTTTCAAGTCTATCCCTTTGTGAGTGCCTAACCTTAGCCAAGACCCAAAATCCGATTGAAAGCCTTCACAATATGTTATGGCATAATGCTCCAAAACCAAAACGGCTTGGGCAGAGATCCGTCCAAGCTTGTGCAGCATTAGCGGTCCTCAGCTTCAACCATGGCACCCTATCACTTTCGACTGTCCTTGCTGAGTTAGGCAAATCTGTCAGTCATGATACCATGAAACATTTCTCTGAACGCGATCATTTTAGAAATTTGGCTCGAGTACACACTATTAATGATCAGAACTAATGTTAAATTCGTTAGCAGTAACCATATTTAATAATAATGATAAGTATAATGCATCTAAAATCCTAAAATAGCTATTAGACTTGATAAAAACCTAATTAATTTCAAACCCGTTTATCTCAAAATAATATTTTTATCCAAATTGTCAGGAGCAAAACAAAAATTCTGAAGAATTGAAAGTATTATAAGGGATAATTTCAATCAAACCTGTTTAAATAGTCCGCAAACAACACATCTATCGGCTCCGATTATCAAATTAAGCGCAATTTTTATCAAAGGGAAAAATCACCATTTTGACCGAGTTAGGTATTATTCTGTGATTATCTGGAGCAGAACAGTTTATATCGCTAAAAACGTCCGATGACCATATAAAGCAAATAGAGTCTAATTAAAAAAATGTACCAAAGGTTATTAACAAGATTAGATAAAATCAGGAAAAGTTTTTTCGACTATATTATTTTGAATAGGAAGAGAAAATCAATATTCAAAAAAAAAATATCCTAGATCTCTATTATATATTGAGTTTAAAGCATAAATAGGCTTAGAATTACTATACAGAGCAGTTCCCTAACAATGGATAAGATATCACTACTATAACTAAGTGCTATATTAATTCTTCATGTCTCCAAACCTTTGGAGACATGAAGAATTAATATTTTGAAATTTTTTGATAAATTGATGAAAATATATGTTCAGATAAGAATTAAATCTAAACTAGGCAATAAGAATATCCAAATTAGCTAAGAATATTAAGTAACTATATGATTAACAGCCGGTAAAAAACTGGAAATCTAAGTTAAGAATTTAAAGATATATGTCACATTTGATTAAGGGTCCTCTAAAACAAGAGTGTCCGAACTATAAAAATCGTCAAATTTAAATTGGCTATAATTATAAAACCAAAAGGTATTGAAAGCTGATATTGTACAAATATTCATACACTAGTATGCAAAACTCACAGGCAAAATTACAAAAATTTCTGAGATGCTCGACATTGAACAGTTGGTCGAATTGGTCGATTTCACGTGGAATGACCCTATAGTATATGATATAATGAGGTATTCGTCGGGGTAGTGCATATTGCAGGGAAATGTTTTTAAGGTTGGTGTTTCCCATGCGAAACTTGTTTTTTATTATAAATGTGCCCAAGTTGCTTTTTTATCATTTTTAGATCCTTATAAGGGTTCTAAAAAATAATCCCGATTTTTATAACTCCAGCCCCAATATTTCGCCACTTTGAGCCACTTGTATCACCTGGTGTCGCTCTAAAAACGACACATTTCAAATGCGAAATGTCCCACAGCTATAACCTCTTTCAACAGTGTCAGATCATCTTTTTAATGCTGAATTCATGCTCAGAACTAGATTTCCAGCAATTTGATATATATATTGGCCATATTTGGAAACATTTTTGTTTGACCGTGCCTAGCAACGGCCAGAAATTTTTTAACATTCCTGACCGTTGCTAGGAAAAGGCAACCAAAAATATTTCCAAATATGGTCAATATATATATCAAATTGCTGGAAATTTAGTGCTGAGTACGAATTCAGTATTCAAATAACGACCTGGCATAGTCAAATAAAGTTATAGGTATGGGATTTCGGCGGAAACTGTCGGACATGGTCATTTTTGGGCCCCCAGTGATAACTCTCAACTTTTTCACACTTTTGAAGGTGACATGATGTTAAAATATTTGATATGTCATATTTTGAAGTTAAGTATTACTATAAGTTGTTGATTTAGGATGTTTTGATGTTATTTATTATCAGAATACAGTAAAAACAAATGGAAATCAAGCCTTTCCGAAGAAAAAAGCTTTGTAGCCAGTATTTAGCACTTAAAAAAATCAATTTACAAAGGAGGAATCTCTAGTTACAAAGGTCGTAGAGTTAAAAACTCGACGGTTTTAGAAAGATCTCGTCACGTAGAACAAAATGATAGAGACAGATTTTTGATATTCTACTTTAGAAAAAAGTTAAAATATTTTTCCTTACGAAAATCTGCCTCTAAATTTTTATAAACGAAATTTGAAAGAAAAAATTATTTGGGTTAAAATTGAAAATTCTATTCCTATTATTTTCTTTATTCAACCATTTTGTGCAAGAATAATTGAGTAAAAGAGGCATAAGGCATTAAAGTTTCCTTGAATGTCCTCTATAAATTAGGTCATTTGGGAAAAAAAAAATTTTTCTCTTACTTCTTGGGCTCCCGAAAAGGGTATTTTGGCAGATAACTCATCGAGAATAGTTTCCACCAAAAATTTCAGGATAAAATAATGAAAACTTTTAAAGTTAGTTCTGGAAGGAAACACCAACCTTAAAGCGAAACGCGCTTCACCTAAGCCAATGCGTTTAATTTTTTTGAAAACACGTTTAGCCTACAACATAAATATAATAACGACCACAATATTTATATACGCATAGCCATCTAAGGTCATTGATGTAAACACACCTGCTTCCCCAGAAAAAAAAATTACAGTACACCCTCGCTATTATAAAAGCTCTGTACAAATAATCCAAAGATACCTCTCTGAGCTCAAGGCCAGAGAGAATGCGAGTGACTTTATTTGAATGAATTTTGCTAGATTATGTTAAAAATTTTAGCAGTAGCAAAACATCATTAATCTCGTGACCCTTAGGGGTCGCGAAATTTCATTCAGGGGTTGCAGCTGCGACCCCAGCGATATCGCGTACCGCCACTGCTAATAAATTATAAGATAGCATTGAAATATTTTGAAATGTTCCGCTCCTATAATATTATTTTTCATTTTCGAATGACAGGTCTCTGATGGTTCCTATTTACCAATCTTCATCGTAGCGATATAATACATATTGACCAAGAGAGTATTTTTCTAGATTCAAACTAGCAGGTGTTTTTGTTATTTGAGAGTGTAGACTAAATCCTTAAATTTACTTTCTGTTCCAGATAGCCTATTAACTGTGAGTTCCTTATCGGAATGAGGAATAAAACAATGAAAACTACGTATTCCTTGAATCTTAGATGTTTTTATAAACCTTTCAGCCTGGTAAATTGAACTATCCTCAATCTTGACTTTAGGGACATTAAAAAAACCTTATCCCAGTTTAAATGGATTGAGCACCATTCATATAATTGTAAAGGAGTTAAAATATGACCAGATGTTGTAGCTCTCAAGATCGCATTTGCAGCTTCTCTCTTCACTGTCCCACCAATTCCATCACAAGCATTTTTCCCATGGGAAGTTGCAAAGAATGCCATTTTGCATCTAGTCCGAAATCATCACGGTGATTGCAGATATTTTTATAATTTTTGTATTGTGAAGCTGCGCCATCGGTGAAGTAGTATATTTTGGAAAGCTTATGAGAAATATGAGTTGTTAAATACTGGAGCACAACCTTAATAAAGCAATGAACTGAAACTGCATCGATTACACAAAAACTGGTATTGCACAGTTGACCATCATCTCCTCAATAATATATGGCAAAAGGATGTAGTGTGGCTTGTGAGTTATTCCAATTGAATCCCTGAACTGCATCTTGAAGAGGTGCCTGCATTTGTCAGAATTTTGAAGTTGTCATTTGTTAGAATTATCTCAACTGTCACTTGTTAGAATCGTTTTCTAGACTACTGTCACTTGTTAGAATCGTTTTTCTAGACTACCGTCACTTGTTAGAATCATTTTCTAGACTACTGTCACTTGTTAGAATCGTTTTTCTAGACTACTGTCACTTGTTAGAATTTAATAGCAGATATTTTCTAAGACATTTATTCTCTAGAAAACGTTTCTAACAAGTGACAGTTGATAATTCTAACAAATGACAACTTCAAAATTCTAACAAATGACGCTCCCCCATCTTGAACTATGAAGCTATAATTTTCATTAAAATCGAGAATAATGATGGCTTCATTAGGTTTTAAGATCTCTTTCAGATATTTCAAGTAGTTAGACTGATTTTTAGCGATAAAGTGATGTGTTGTTAATTTATCAATGTCTTGAACTAATATTTCCAATAATTCCGAGATCGGTTTGACTCTCTCTTCTAGCATTGTCCGATCAGTAGAAATCCATTGTTTAAAACAATAGGATCATCATTTTCAAAAAGATTCTGATCAAGCTTGGTTTCTAGAAAGGTTTGTAAACTTGTTATGCCTGGACAATCACCACATCGATGTAGCATGCACAGTCTAGCATTCATAGAACAAACCAGTTGCTCAAATAGATCGTGGTACGTAACCTTTTCTGAAAATGGCAAAGCAGCAATAATTAGTTTCACGTTTTGATGTATCTTACATACACAAACAGAATGCGTACCACGGGCTCCCACAGTGATGCAGTTTTTTGGTCTAGTTTCACAGAATTTTGATATACCAATTTGAATTTTCCTTCTTAAAATTTCTATACAATTCATTTAAATTCATCAATAAGAGCCTTTTTTTGTTTGTGAACTCGAGAATTACCTACTTTTATAGAAACATATTTTTACCTGTTAAAGTTCGGAATATTTCTTCACTTTCGTAGTAGTGCTTTATTATTTCAATGGTATCATTCGTGATGCTTCTTCACATTTAGCAGGAAGCTCTGATAATATCCCCTCTTCTGGTTTCAGCTTCCGTACTTCTTTGACCATATAAGTGGTAACTCCAAAATAACTCTTAGTTTTCTCAATGCGCCAGGTGGATGGCGCCAGTGTTAAGAGTTGTACACACTGCTTTTTCGAAGTCGACTGCATTTTATCTTTAATTAAGCTGAGAATTTCATCAAAATCTTTACATTTTTCACAGTAAGGTTTGGAAATAGGAGGCAACATAGTATCATCTTGGCTAATGCCGAATATACGTGAGATGTTTTGATCCGCTGCTGAATGGATTTATTTCACCTTTTTCCTGCCATAAGCAATTTTATCTCAATTATTAGTTCTCCCTAAATCTAGAGGTGAACATCCTAGTACAATAATTCCAGTATTTATGCGTTGTAATTCAATGTCTCGATCATAAAATGAATCATCGTATCATCATTTTTATCTTCTAGATTCAGCTGGATTTGGTCAGTAGGTTGTGAAATTCGCAAAGAAAATTTATCGAAGCAATGATAGCACAACCTTTGACCTGGCTTTATAGTAAACTCATTTGTTGTTGGGATGATATTGTTTAGAGCGTCTGCTAATGAAGTATTGAGAGTTTTAGGGGAATTTGTTTACTATTTTTTGTTGTGAAACTGCCATGGGTCACAGCAAGCTAACTGCCAACTAGAATACTTTGAGATATAAACTTGTTCATGATGAAGACAGATTGTATCAATTTCTGGTGTAAAGATGTGACCAGCTCTGATCTCCAAAAGATGTATTGCATCATTATCGAGATCAGATATTTTCTTAAGGCCTTGTTTTCTAACATATTTCGTTTGGGGACAATTTTCGAAAAATTTTACCAACAGAATACCCTGGAATATCCATATTGCTTTAGACAAGGACAAATTGTATAAATCTGAATTATCAATGATTACAGTTTAGCATAATTATACGACGACACCAAAGTATTTATGTTATTACAATACTTATGACAATCTTTCATCATCTGCAAAGTAGTGCAGCTGGAATTTGATCTCGAAATAGTAATCACATTTGGCAAGTTTTACATAACAACATAAACTTGCCATGCTATGCGAAATAAACTGAACCCTTAGATCAGGGGTTCTTAACCGAAACAATCATGTTACCCCCTTGCGAAATTTCAAGACATCCTTCCCCTCCCCCTGACTTATTAACATTAAATTGTATTATAATATTCTTTAACCAACGGTCTGAATATTAGAGTATACCGTGTATTTATCTAATATTCTATATTCTAGTATACCGCGTATTTATCTAATATTATATATTCTAGTATACCGTGTATTTATCTAATATCCTATATTCTAGTAGATTCTAGAAGATTCTAGTATTAGCATTTTGTTGCCCTTTGTCAACCAACGAACTTTTTCTGGTAGAGTTTGGTGATGAAGTGATTTTCAACAGAACTTGACTCTTGATATTATCAGCCATATCACAAATCCGTGATGCGACAGTATCATTTGACAAAGATACATCTCTTATCTTGTTGTAGGCTTCTTTGCCGAACAAAATCTGCGCGCACTCTAAAAAACACGGTTTTATCAGAGTTTCTACTATTGTGTGAGGTTTTTTATTTTTTGCAATTTGGTATGAAATAGCTTAAGATGCGTGGACAATAGCTTTGGTTGCCTTCCGAAAAGTTCCACTGGAGTCTAGTTTTACTCTTTTCAAACTTTCTAATTTGTTTCAAAGAATTGGCGACATTTTTTTTTGTGCTCAGGATGAATGTTTTCAAGATGTTGTTTAAGCTGAAATGGCTCTATGGAACTATTGGAAAGCGTTTTCAAACACAGAACACATTGCGGGAGTTGAACTCCATTTTTATCAAGACATGAAAATCCATAGTTTACGTAACTGTCGTGGTAGGTTCTTTTTTTGGACATCACAAAGAATCTGACTGGAGATAAAATAGTGTACTAATATAGCTAGCAAAACAAAAAATAAGTATTATCTCTAATTCCAGTTAAATTCTTAAAAATACGTTGTTAATTCAGAGAGAATTCATAATTATGCAATAATTATCAAAGCATAAATTGATTAAAAGGCTATTGAACAGATTACTTGTATATTTTGGTCACCTTTTGTAAATATTTATGTAATTTTACTTTGTGCAGATATTATAAGGTTTACCCAATTTGATAAATAATTTCATAAAAAAATCCTCCAAATTCCCACCTAGGGGGGAATTCCCCTCGGTTAAGAACCCCTGCCTTAGATGGATTACTATTACAATACTTCATTATATGCAAAGTTGTGCAGATGAAATTTTTTCCCGAAATAGAAACTACATTTGACAAGTTTTGGATGGTAACGAAACGTTACCATGCTATCCTTACTATTAAAACTCGATTGTTGTATATTTATATATATACAAGCGCGCTTCGCTTGCTTGCGCTGCGCGGCTAGCGGACACTTTGTGTCCGCCAAAAACTCCTTTCAGTCGCCTGAGGTCACATTGGTTAATTATAAGGGAGATAGCATCTATAAATATGTCCATCTTAGGGTTAAAATCGATATCACTGAAAAAAACACCAAATTTGTCAATTTTAAAATATTTAATATATAATGATGACGTCATAACAGAGTGTTGAGTCATCATTTTTGATGATAGTTGCAACATATTTGAGATATGTTAGTATACAGATTCTATTAAAATTTCAGCCTTCTATCTCCTATAATGGCTGAGTTATACTCGAATAATTGTGTTGCTTAACTTTTAAAAATGTGACAATGACGTCGTAATTCCATGATGAGTCGACATTTTGCTATGAGCTCAGAACTTACTGGAGCCATATCCAAAAGACTCCGACATGCCAAAAATTAGCTTCTATAACCGGCAGTTTCTTCAATCAATTCGTTACAGATATATATATATATATACACAAATATATATATACAAGCGCGCTTCGCTTGCTTGCGCTGCGCGGCTGGCGGACACTTTGTGCCCGCCAGAGGCTCCCTTTGGTCGCCTGGAGGTGACATTAGTTAATTCAATGGGATATATCATCTCTAAATATGTCCATCTTAGTTTTAAAATCGATATCACTCGAAAAAACACCAAATTTGTCAATTTTTAAAAAATTGATGAGTAATGATGACGTCATAGCAGAGTGATGAATCATCATTTTTTGATGATAGTTGCATCATATGTGAGGTATGTTAGTATAGTATACAGAGTCTATTAAAATTTCAGCGTTCTATCTCCTATAATGGCTGAGTTATTCCCAAATAACTGTGTTGCTTAACTTTTAAAAATGTGACAATGACGTCATAATTCTATGATGAGTCGACATTTTCGTCTGAGCTCAGAACTTACTGGAGCCATAGCCAAAAGACTCCCACATGCCAAAAATTAGCCTTCTGCGCCAGGCAGTTCCAGTAATTTCTGAGCTCAGACCAAAATGTCGACTCATCATGGAATTATGACGTCATTGTCACATTTTCAAAAGTTAAGCAACACAGTTATTCGGGCATAACTCAGCCATTATAGGAGATAGAAGGCTGAAATTTTAATAGCGATGCGACTTTCATCAAAAAATGATGACTCATCACTTTGTTATGACGTCATCATTACGCATCAAAAAATTTGAAATTGACATTTTGGTGATTTTTCGAGTGAAATCGGTTTAAACACAAAGATGGACATATTTATAGATGTTATCTTCATTATAATTAACCAATGTCACCTCCAGGCGACCGAAGGGAGCCTCCGGCGGACACTAAGTGTCCGCCAGCCGCGCTGCGCAAGCAAGCGAAGCGCGCTTGTATATATAGTATATACAAACAATAATTGAGTTTTAATAGTAAGGATCACAGAGTGATTTTTTGATCAAAATACTCGAAATAATTGCGCGCAAAAGTTATTACCATAAATATATTCTATATACCTAAGTAAATTAATATTACTATATAAAATCTTTCCAACGGTGGGAATTCTTGAAATATGACACCTAACGTCTGGACACGTCCGGAACCCTTTGGACGAAAATGACCGTCTTGAAATTTTTGTATCCCCTTGATTTTTCGCTTCTTTTAGGTATACTAAAAGCTTTCTAATCGAGATATATGTTCACTGCTAACTCTAATTGTCATAAATACGAATATATCGATAATGGAATATACCCGGTGTGTCATTGTATTTTCTCATAAGATTGGAGTTCACTCGACTATTTTTTTGTTAATTGAATTTATGCACTAGTTGTATGCTATCAATCGTGTTAATTATTAATTAAACCGTAGTATTTCATGGCATTCTTGAGTAAATTCGAATTGAAATAAGAGTTGTGGTACAGTGTGAGTTGTTACAAAGTGTTTTACTTCATATCTTGTTTAAAAAATATCGTCCACAATAGTGTACAAGCCCGCTTCGCTTGCATTGAGCTGCGGGGCTGGCGAACACTTTGTGTTCGCCAGAGGCGCACTTCGGACGCCTGGGGTCACATTGATTAATTATTAGGGAGATAGCATCTCTAGATACCTCTGTCCTACTGCTATAATCGATATCGCACGAAAAATCATCAATTTTATCAATTTTTAAAATTGAATGCGTAATGATGACGTCATAACAGAGTAATGAGTTATCATTTTTGGATGATAGTTGTATTACTTGTGAGGCATATTAATATACATATTCTATTAAAATTTCAGCCTTCTATCCCCTAAAAAGGGTGAGTTATGATTGAAAAACTAAAATTTCTAATTATTAAAAAGGTGACAATGATGTCATGATTCCATGATGAGTTGACTTTTTCATCAGAAGTCTGAACTTAGTGGATCCATAGCCAAAAGACTCCCACATGCCATAATCAGCTTTCTGTGCCCGGCAGTTTATTCGATCAATTCGTTACGGATATATATACTTGTATATACATATATGGTGTATTTACATTATTCGAGTTTTAATAGTAAAGACAGTCGATTATATATATACAGTCGACTACGCTTAATAGGAACCACTGTTTAATCGGGTCAACCGCTTAATCGGGCCACTTGTGACAGGACCGAAATAGCTCTCACGCATAGAAGCTAATGCAGAATATTTTTGGTTAATAGGGTTTTCCGCTTAATCGTTAAAATGTCAAAAGGTCTTCTGGCCGATGTGACCCTAATAATTATTAATTAAGCGGAGTCGACTGTCTTTACTATTAAAACTCGAATAATGTAAATACACCATATATGTATATACAAGTATATATATCTGTAATTAATTGATTGAAGAAACTGCCAGACACAGAAAGCTGATTTTGGCATGTGGGAGTCTTTTGGCTATGGATCCACGAAGTTCAGACCTCTGATGAAAATGTCAACTCATCATGGAATTATGACATCATTGTCACCTTTTAATAATTAGAAATTTTAGTTTTTCAATCATAACTCATCCATTTTAGGGGATAGAAGGCTGAAGTTTTAATAGAATGTGCATATTAATAAACCTCACATATGATACTACTATCATCCAAAAATGATGACTCATTACTCTGTTATGACGTCATAATTACGCATTAAACTTTAAAAATTGACAAATTTGGTGATTTTTTGTGCGATATCGATCATAGCAGTAGGACAGAGGTATCTAGAGATGCTATCTCCCTAATAATTAATCAATGTGACCCCAGGTAAGCGAAGCGCGCTTGTATACTATTATGGACGATATTTTTGAAACAAGATATGAAGTTAATCACTTTTGTAACAACTCACACTGTACCACAACTCTTATTTCAATTCGAATTTACTCAAGAATGCCATGAAATACTACGGTTTAATTAATAATTAACACGATTGATAGCATACAACTAGTGCATAAATTCAATTAACAAAAAAATAGTCGAGTGAACTCCAATCTTATGAGAAAATACAATGACACACCGGGTATACTCCATTATCGATATATTCGTATTTATGACAATTAGAGTTAGCAAAGAACATATATCTCGATTAGAAAGCTTTTAGTATACCTAAAAGAAGCGAAAAATCAAGGAGTTACAAAAATTTCAAGACGGTCATTTTCGTCCAAAGGGTTCCGAACGCGTCCGGACGATAGGTGTCATATTTCAAGAATTCCCACCGTTGGAAAGCTTTTATATAGTAATATTAATTTACTTAGGTATATAGAATATATTTATGGTGATAACCTTTGCGCGCAATTATTTCGAGTATTTTGATCAAAAAATCATTCTGTGGGATATATATATATATATCTGTAACGAATTGATTGAAGAAACTGCCTGGCGCAGAAGGCTGATTTTTGGCATGTGGGAGTCTTTTTGCAATGGCTCCAGTAAGTTCTGAGTTCAGTGCAAAATGTCGACTCATTATGGAATTATGACGTCATTGTCACATTTTTAAAAGTTAAGCAACACAGTTATTCGGGCATAACTCAGCCATTATAGGAGATAGAAGGCTGAAATTGTAATAGAATTTGTACACTAACATAGTTCACATATGATGCGACTTTCATCAAAAAATGATGATTCATCACTTTGTCATGACGTCATCATTACGCATCAAAAATTGTAAAATTGACAAATTTGGTGATTTTTCGAGTGAAATCGATTTTAACACTAAGATGGACATATTTAGAGATGTTATCTCCCTTATGATTAACCAATGTGACCCCAGGCGACCGCGCAGCACAAGCAAACGATGCGCGCTTGTTTGTATAAACAGGACAATATATTAACTATTTTGCCAATAGAAAGCTAGACATATTGATAACTAAAGAAATTAAGAAGATAATCGTTTTGCAATATTAGGAAAAAAGATTAATTAGTACTTGTACAAATACTTCTAATATATAATATAAGTGATAAAAACCCACACAAAGTTCAACTACAATTCCCACAACTGGAGAAAGTATATCTATATAACTGTAGGACTAAGAAATAGAAACAAATATCAATTATTTCAGAGTTCTTCATTCGTAGGCATCAGGAAAATTTGAAAAATTTTAACAATTAAAATTTGGAATGATTTAAATTGGTTGGAATTTAACAGTAAAAGAACTGATGTAAGCCATGAAATTTAGCAGGAAGAATGTACATACTACGGGCGTTCAATAAGTTCTCGGCCCTACCCTCTTATTATGTCTGTAGTGCAATTGAAACCAAGTATTTGTATTAATAATGAACCTTAGACGATTCTCTATTCAGATCCACTTCATTTCAAAACCTACTATATTTAGTTTCCAAATTATAGCCTACAAGCGCGCTTCGCTTGCTTGCGCTGCGCGGCTGGCGTACACTTTGTGTCCGCCGGAGGCTCCCTTCGGTCGCCTGAGGTCACATTGGTTATTTATAAGGGAGATAACATCTCAAAATACGTCTGTCCTACTGTTATATAATCTACAAGCGCGCTTCGCTTGCTTGCGCTGCGCGGCATTCGGACACCTCGTGTCCGCAGAGTCGCCCTGCGGGCGCCTGGAGTTACTCAATCTAAACTATTTTTTTAATTTTTTTCCATTATATATATATTGTAAACAAAGGTCAACGAATAATTTTTCATATGGATCCGAAAATATGATATTCGAAATCTACACTCCTGAAAACCCCATGTCAACCGTTGAAAGCAAGTTTCTAGCATATTTTTGAGATTTGTTTACATTATGTATCTATTGTAAACAAAAGTAAACAAATTAATCATCAAACTTACTCGAAAATATTATATTCGAAATCTATACCTCTGAAAACCCCATGTCAACCGTTGGAAGCAAATCTCTTAGTTTCTCGCTTAATTTGGTCACTTGTTTACTTTATGTATCGATTGTAAACAAAAGTAAACAAATAATTTATCATATCGATCTGAAAATATGTAAGGCTAACTCACTTCTCGGCTTACGCCAGCAACAGGTCCTACCACCTCATGCTGATAAGGCTGCTCTTTCTCAGGAACTCGCCAACTTCTTTGTTCTTAAGGTAGATAACATCCGTTCCACCATTGATTCAAGTGCATCGTCGTCTTCCGTTACCCCCTCAGATAATTCAAACAGCGAATCCCAACATACTTTCCACCAATTCAAAGAATTATCTGAGGAAGAAATTGTTTCCCTTGTTTCCTCTGCTCCTAATAAATCTTGCATCCTCGATCCTATCCCAGCATTCTTGGTCAAATCATCTCTACCCATCCTAGCGCCCATCCTTACGAAAATCGTAAATGGTTCCCTCTCCACTGGTCATTTTCCTTCTCCCTGGAAGCGCGCCATCATCTTA
The DNA here is from genome assembly GCA_963281255.1 of Aphrocallistes beatrix. Lineage (NCBI taxonomy): Eukaryota > Metazoa > Porifera > Hexactinellida > Sceptrulophora > Aphrocallistidae > Aphrocallistes > Aphrocallistes beatrix. The sequence goes on from OY725496.1 coordinate 2,842,749, forward strand.
CCCAAACTTAAAAGACCAAATCTTGATCCCATCTTCTCTAACTATCGTCCACTTAGCAATCTTTCTTTCATTTCTAAGATCACTGAGAGGGCCGCTTCCATCCAGGTCGTGAATCATCTTACATTACATGATCTCTTCCCCGGGACGCAGTCTGCCTATCGTAAACACCACAGTACGGAGACTGCACTCCTGAAGGTCACAAACGACATCCTCCTCAGCATGAATCGCCAACACGTATCTCTTCTGGTTCTTCTTGATCTTAGTTCAGCCTTCGACACCGTCGACCATACCATCTTACTCAACCGTCTCCAGTCTCATTTCGGCATTTGCGGCTCTTCTCTGTCCTGGTTTGAATCTTACCTCTCTGGTAGGACTCAATTCGTCTCGATTAAGGGTTCTAATTCCTCCAATATCCCGGTCCAACACGGAGTTCCTCAGGGTTCTTGTCTTGGTCCGCTTCTCTTTAGCCTCTATACTAGTCCTCTATTCGACCTCATTAGGTCCCACCTCCCCGACATGCACTGCTATGCCGACGATACTCAGGTCTATCTTTCTTTTAAACCCGGTTCCATCTCTTCTGAAGAATCTGCTTTTTCCGCCATCCAATCTTGCATCTCCGCGATCCGTTCCTGGCTCCTCACCAACAAGTTGCTTATCAATGACACCAAGACTGAGTTCCTTATAATAGGGACTCGTCAACAACTATCTAAGGTTCAAACTGATAGCATCTCTGTTGGTGAGTCGAGAATCTCTTCTTCCAAAGAAGTAAGGAATCTTGGAACTTGGCTCGACAATACCCTCTCAATGTCTACTCAGGTCAGCAAAGTTGCCTCCTCCTGCTTCTATTACATCTATAACATCCGGCGTATTAGAAAGTATCTCTCTAGGGAAGTCTGTGAAACTCTTGTCAATTCTCTTATCACATCTCGTCTTGATTATTGTAACAGTCTCTTGTATGGTTGCCCCTCATCCCTCTTAGCTCGACTCCAGCGAGTCCAGAACAGTGCAGCCAGGCTTATCTACAATGTCTCTCGTACCTTTTCGTCATCTCCTCTTCTTATTAACCTCCACTGGCTGCCTGTTAAACATCGTATCCTCTTCAAAATCCTCCTCATAACTTACAAAGCCATCCATTCTCTTGCTCCGGACTATATCATCCAGCTCATACAGGTTAAGTCATCCAATCGTACTCTACGATCATCCAACGCCATCCTCCTTGAGCATCCTACTATCAAATCTTCCAAAACTCTGGGTGATCGTGCATTCACTTTAGCTGCGCCTGTTGAGTGGAATCTTCTGCCTCCGAGCATTCGGAATGCCCCCTCACTTCTTCTCTTCAAAAAACTCTTGAAAACTCATCTTTTCCGTATCGCGCACGACACATCCACTTAAATTAATTTCAATGCATATACATACCTTACAAGCATACATACACATACATACGCATACATACACATACATACGCATACATACACATACATACATAACACACACCTACTTTTATTGAATTGTACAGCGCACTTGAACATATTAATATGGAATCTGCGCTATATAAATGTATATTATTATTATTATTATTATAAATATAACAAGCGCACTTCGCTTGCTTGCGCTGCGCGGCTTGCGGACACTACGTGTCCTCAGAGTCGGCCTGTGGGCGCCTGGAGTTACTCAATCTAAACTATTTTTTTAATTTTTTTCCATTATATATATATTGTAAACAAAGGTCAACGAATAATTATTCATATGGATCCGAAAATATGATAATCGAAATCTACACCCCTGAAAACCCCATGTCAACCGTTGAAAGCTAGTTTCTAGCCTATTTTTGTAATTTGTTTACTTTATGCATCTATTGTAAACAAAAGTATACAAATAATTCATCATATCGATCTGAAAATATGATATTCGAAATCTACACCCCTAAAAACCCTTTGTCAACCGTTGGAAGCTAGTTTCTAGCATAATTTTCAAATTTCGTCAAATCGTGCGAAAATATGTATATAAAGGTGTGAAAATATACAAATAACCTTTTTAACTGCCATACACTATCATATATAATTGAGACATTCATATAAGTTATTGTTTGAGGTATTAATTACAATTACATCCTACAATATTGTCGTATAATGATTTCTATTGTGAGAGTGAAGCCATACATAGTATTGTATAGAAAAGGTGTGAAAAATTGTTTTCCATATTTTTTGCAGAGCTGTGAAAATTTCGCTTAGATCTTAGAACTTAATCGTAGATTCATCATTTGAAACCTACATGCCAATTTTCGTATCTCTACGACTTGCCAATTCTTCAATCAATTCGGACAAACAAACAAAAAAAATCCTAGCATTTTAATATATAAGATATCGCAAAGAAAAAGCACCAAATTTATCAATTTTTAAAATTTTGATAAGTAATGATGAAGTCATAACAAAGTGATGAGCCATCATTTTTGATGACAGTTGCATCATATGTGAGCTATGTTAGTATACACATTCTATTAAAATTTTAGCTTCTATCTCCTACAAAGGCTGAGTTATGCTCGAATAACTGTATTGCTTAACTTTTAAAAATGTGACAATGACGTCATAATTCCATGATGAGTCGACATTTTAGACTGAGCTCAGAACTTACTGGAGCCATAGCCAAAAGACTCCCACATGCCAAAAATCAGCCTTCTGCGCCCGGCAGTTTCTTCAATCAATTCGTTACAGATATATATATATATATATATATATATATATATATATATATATATATATACAAGCGCGCTTCGCGCTTGCTTGCGCTGCGCGGTTGGCGGACACTTTGTGTCCGCCGGAGGCTCCCTTCGGTCGGCTGGAGTCACATTGGTTAATTATATGGGAGATAACATCTCTAAATATGTCTGTCCTACTGTGCTAATCGATATCACTCGAAAAATCACCAAATTTGTGAATTTAAAATTTTTGATGAGTAATGATGACGTCATAACAAAGTGATGAGTCATCATTTTTTGATGATAGTTGCATCATATGTGAGACATGTTAGTATACAGATTCTATTAAAATTTCAGCCTTCTATCTCCTATAATGGCTGAGTTATTCCCGAATAACTGTGTTGCTTAACTTTTTAAAATGTGACAATGACGTCATAATTCCATGATGAGTCGACATTTTCGTCTGAGCTCAGAACTTACTGAAGCCATAGCCAAAAGACTCCCACATGCCAAAAATCAGCTTTCTGCGCCTGGCAGTTTCTTCAATCATTTCGTAACAGATATATATATATATATATATATATATACAAATATTAATCGAGTTTTAATAGTAAGGATATATATATATATACAATAATCGAGTTTTAATAGTAAGGATGATTATATTTATCCTGTTTTGACCATATTTGTTTTTTCTAACGAAAAATGGCATCAAATTTGAAACTCGAGCAACGAGCTTATATCAAAATTCGCACGCTTCTTGGTATTGGTCCAAAAGACATTCTAATAGACTTGGAAATAGTTTATGGGAGATGCTAGCCTTTCATATAGCACTGTCAAGGAGTGGGCCAAACGCTTTCGTGAGGGACAGGAGTAGATAGACGATGACTATCGGAGCGGGCGCCCCAAATCCGCCGTCACCAGTGGGAATACCTTGGAAATTGGATGGATGGTGGAAGAAGACCCCCATATCACTGTTGACGAGTTAGCTATGCATGTGGGGATTTCAACGGGAGCTGCTCATGCCATCCTTATCGATAAACTGAATGTTACGAAGGTATGTTCCAGGTGGATCCCGCATTCACTCACAAAGGCCCAAAAAGATCGTCGGGTTATGTGTGCACGAAAGTTACTTTCCGAGTACCAGGATGCTGATCCACGAAGGTTGTCTGAAATCATTACCGGTGAGGAGACATGAATACGATATAATGAACCACAATCCAAGGAAAGAAATAAAGTTTGGATGCTAAAGGGAGAGCGGCCTCCAGTTAACCCGAGGCCAGATTTCAGAGATCAGAAGGTCCTATACTCAATTTTCTTTGATGCACATGGTCCAGTTGCCCAGATAATTATTCCCAAAGGAAGCACAATCACAGGGGACTTTTACGTCAATAGTTGCTTATCAGAGGTTGAAAAACATCATTGGGAGCGGAGACCAAAGTCAGGTACACGGGGCCTGAGATTATTGCACGATAATGCACGGCCGCATAAGACAAAGCTGGTCAAGGAAGAATTGGATAGAATGAGAGTCATTGAGCTAGATCATCCAGCCTACTCACCTGATCTAGCTCCCTGTGACTTCTGGCTCTTTGCAAGGTTAAAGAAAGACCTTGCAGGGAAACATTTTCAGAGCAGGATCGACCTAGGAAATGCTGTTTGGAGATCCCTAAAAGCCATTCCACCCGAAGACTATAAAAATGTATTTTTCGAATGGTTGACTCGTCTAGAACGTGTTGTAGCTTGTAAGGGTGATTATTTCGAGAAAATGTGAAAATTATAGCCTGATATTCTGAAGTTTCAAAATTATAGGGTAGGGTCGAGAACTTATTGAACGCCCGTAGTATATAGAGCAAAATTAAAAAGTAAATGTGCAAATTCTAAACCATTGGAGACATGAAGAATCATTATTTTGAAATTTTTTGGTTAAATTGAAGAAAATATATGTTTAGATAAGAATTAAATCTAAACTAGGCAATAAGAATATCCAAATTAGCTAAGAATATTAAGTAACTATATGATTAACAGCCGGTAAAAAAACTGGACATCTAAGTTAAGAATTTAAAGATATATGTCACATTTGATTAAGGGTCCTCTAAAACAAGAGTGTCCGAACTATAAAAATCGTTAAATTTTAAATGGCTATATTTATAAAACCAAAAGGTATTGAAAGCTGATATTGTACAAATATTCATACACTAGTATGCAAAACTCACAGGCAAAATTACAAAAATTTCTGAGATGCTCGACATTGAACAATTGGTCGAATTGGTCGATTTCACATGGAATTACCCATTATATATATATATATTCAGTGAAGTCAGCACGATAATTTCGTTTTCTGAAAGTTTACTAGCAAACCTGTAAAACATAAACTAATTTTGATTATAAGGGTGATGCTATTCATTCGTAATGTTGAGTGTCTAAATTGTGGTAGTATTGATAGGAAACCGATCCTATGAATAGTAAGAAATGTTATAGAATGTTCAGTATCCTTGCAATCACAATAGTATGCTAACGTCAACAAGATGGTTTCATGATTACAAAGCAAATTCTACATTATGTTGTAAAAGTATTAACATAACTATTTGTGCGAAAACAGACGAGATGGTTTATTTTTCAACATTATGGGTTGTTGATGCTACATACATATGGCTGTTGACTACTCAGAAATGTGGAAACACATTCCTTTCCAGATAGAGGGAAAATATTTTATCGGATTAATTCTACAGACTATGATATAGTAGTGAATTAAGATAAACATTTCGAAGAATGCATAGTCAAAAATATTTTTAATATTATTAATCTTATTTTGTAGATAAACATGCATTCACCAACAGCAAAATTTAGAATGTGAGAACTTTTAATTTTCAAAAATGCATGGTATCTAATAATCTACAATGGATTAAGAAGTTGAAGAACATATCCTGTTTGAAGAAGCTTCATCTCCGGATGATGAAGAAAATTGCATTTCCATATTAACGCTGCTTTCTGGATAAATGGAATCCGTTTGTTCTATACATTTTTCAACATCAAAATCAATTTGGCGTCCATATTGATATTTTTTAGTTGATAAAGATAATTTATAAACTTCCTTGGTGATTAGAGTACATTTTGGACAAGACGGTAAATCATAAATTGAAATTTTGTGACCCTTTCTTCTAACATGTTCATCACAAAATGATATTTTACAATTTAAACATACAAATTGACCCATTCGATTACATGTCATACATTTAAAGTCTTCTCCATCAATCTTTTGACAAGATGCTTGATGCTCAAACTGATCATCTTCACAAATAAAACAGTCACAAAAAGAACATCTGAACATTCGCCCACCATGAGACCAAACATCACGCTTGCATTCTTGACAAACAGCATCCTGTAGTGGGCACAGGCAACCATGAGTACTTAAACACTTTTTAGCATGACATATAAAGGATTCACAATGATCACAAATAGCACCAACCATTCCAAGCCCTGTGGGATATGAATTAGGATGTTTAATAACGCAATCCCCAGTTTTTGAAAAGCATTTACTTTTTCCACAATTTCCACAAATAGCTAATTGATTTATCGAACAACAAAAGTAACAAAAAGATCTATTTTTTTGCTTTTTATGACAATGCTCGCATACCATCAACACATTACATGGATGTTTACCAAGGTCGCATTCATCATGTGCAAGCTTAAGAATTCTTCTACTCTTCTGCTTGTCAGCCTTTTTTTTAGAGCCACTTTTTTTCTTCGGCATTTTTGAAGGAAGTTAAATGCAAACTATATAACAGAATACAAATTGATGAATAGATGATGAATAAAAAACATCACCTTGCACACAACAACAAGAAAGAGTACTTTAGAATGTTAACTTGCTCAACAATAAATTCGAATATTGCGATTCCAATGTATATTTTCGACTAAAGAATATTTAGAGCTATTTGACAAAAGTATTTTGATCTGTGAATTAAATAAAGATCAGTCAAATTTAGAAGAAAGACAATTAAAATCCCTTCAAAAAATATTTAAGAGAATTTATTTCAATAGTGCTCGGTAAATATATAGCGATAATTGCATCAGAAATAAAATTCTGATCATTTGAGAAACTAAGTGTTCAGATGGGGGAGCGGAATAAGACCAACGTTTAGGTAGGAATAAGACCAACTAGCCTGATGCTAGGAATTAGACCAACGCAGAGGTAGGAATTAGACTAACATTTTTAAAGTTAGGAACAAGACCAACGCAGTGGTAGGAATCAGACGGGGCAGCGGAATAAGACCAACATTTAGGTAGGAATATGACCAACTAGCCTGATGCTAGGAATTAGACCAACGTTCAGTTCCCTGTGGGGGGTATAGTGACATTTTCAGAAAAGGATGTGGCCAAATGAGAGCGAAAGCAGGCATTTTATGTTGAGAAGAGCAAAGTGAAAGTAGCCTTTTGAGTTATGTGCAAAGGAGAAAATTTTGTATGGTTGCACTGTTTTCAATTCTAAATCAACATGTTTAATAATTGTTAAAAAGTGATCTAATTCTTACCTCTGCATTGCTCTTGTTCCTAACTTTAAAAACGTTGGTGTAATTCCTACCTCTGCGTTGGTCTTATTCCAACCTCAAACGTTGGTCTAATTCCTACCTCTGTGTTGGTCTAATTCCGGCGTCCCGTTCAGATCCGACCATTGGTTAATGAGTCATGAAAAAACGACATATTTTAAATGCGAAATGTCCCACAGCTATAACTTCTTTTAAGGATACCGCCCTCGAAAGACATCACTTGAACTTAAAAAACCCGGCGTTTTTTATTGTTAATTCCATTGTATTACTGAGTGGTCTACCATCGATTCGTAAATGTCGGACGGTATTTATTTTGATATTTATGAATTGACCGCCTAAAGTTTAGTCTTACTAAAAATCGGAAAGTTTTTCGTGGTTTTGCGGCGCATTCATCAATTATTTCTAACTTATCTGATATTTTTTTAAATTTATGGACCTCAAAATGGTTTTGGCCACTTTAAATATTATAAGACAGATGCATTTAGAAAAAGAAGCATATAAAATCCAATCAAAATAACTTTATGAGGGACTTTATTTCTAAAATGCTCAGGAAATGGCCGTTGTGATATTAGCTATTGTGTATAGAAAAGAATTCTGAACAATTTTTTTAAATATTTGTTCAGATCCGACCATTAGTTCGTAAGTTATAGTATATTATAGGTAAAGTTCGGACATCAAACCTCTCTATGGTCCCGAAAGTGCTCGATGCCAATGCATAAAAACTATAGAAGATATATAATCTATTATAATCTTAAATGAAAGGATATATATGATAATATATAGGTTCCTCAAACATCTCTCTGTCAAAAAGTAAATATTTCTCGACTTATCATCGATTTTATTGCAATATAAATTCTATGGAGAACATTTACTATATTAGAAAATGGCGAATCTAGCCATGGAATATGTGCCCAAATGTAGCTATTAAACTAAAAAATCAATGCAATTGTTACTAATAATGGATACTGAAATATTGGTTCACTTTTCATGATTATTTTGGAAGTTCTGGCCTTTTACGTCCCAGATTCGGTCAAAACCCCCCATTTATGGTCCAGAAACTGATTCCTCCCTATCTCTGGAAATGTATACCCAAATTCTTCGCACTCAATTCCTAATATACTTTTCAAGACGGTATATATCTGATTCTTAAATAATAAGTGTACTACATGGAATGGAATGCTAAGTTTCAAATTTTTATCACGTGTTGACGTAGCATTTTTCGAAAATCCTACTTTAAAACTAAAAGTCGTAGACTCTCCCTCTAACTTCCTAATATACTTTTTAGAAGCTCTTTATTCATTCTAAACCGATGAATTATACTTTGTAGTGCTAGGAATATGAATTATATTCCCTAATTAGTTCAAAATATTCGGGGTTAGAGGCCTCAAGGTAATTTGTGAATTTTCAGTATAATTTTGCTATTTTCACCAAAATCTGTTGGAATACATCTAATTCATCAGTATAAATGCGATCAAATGCCCATGGATGGTTTTATTTATCGTTAATAGCTCATTTTACATCGTTCTTGACATTAAAACTTCAAATCCCTATATCTCGGGACTTTAAAATTCCAAAATTGACCGTCTTTCAAAAGTTTTAACTCAAAATTGCCTTGAGATAGAGGTTTGAAAATTTCAGTTGTTCCATATCATTAGGCGATGAGCGTAGGACCACTCGATTTTCGATATCTTATAAATTTGTGATTTTATTGCTGATTTCCAATGAAAAATCTAGTCGCCAGTATGCCTGATCGTATTAAATCAGTAATAGATAGTCGAAGAGATTACATAAATAAATGAAAATATATACATGATATACATTCTGGGTTTTTACATTCAATTCTAATACCCGACAACACTTATGATACACCCTGTAGAGATTTCAAGTTCAGATGTTAAGAAAAATGTAAAATGAGTTATTTAAAATGAACAAAAGCATTCACAGACATTTGTTCGCATTTATACTGCAGATTTAGGTATATTCGAACCAAATTATTACATAAAATAGCAAGAGTACCCTGAAAATCCACAAATTTCCTTGAGGCTCCTAACCCCGAATATTTTGAGATAATTGCGAATTTTAATTAATATTCCTAGCATTAAGAAGTATAATATATCAGTTTAGAATGAATAAAGAGCTTCCAAAAAGTATATTAGAAAGTGAAAACTAAGAATTTGGGAATATATTCACAGAGATAGATAGATACCTTTTTTTTGGACCCTATATGGGGTTTTTGACCGATATGGGAGGTCCAAGGCCAGAACTTTCAAAATAATTCCGAACAAATTTTATTTCTGATCCAGTGATCGCTAAATATCTGATATCAAACAGGCGATTTCCCGAGCATTATATAAATGAACTCCCTTATAGAGCTATTTTGTTTGGATTTTATTTGGTCATTCTTCTGAATCTTGGTGCCAAAACAATGTTAAGGTCCATATCATTAGAAAATTATCAAATAAGTTAAAAACTAATTGGTGAATTCCTCAAAAATCTCCAATAATCTTTCAATTTTTAGTAACGCTAAACTTTAGGGGGTTAACTCATATAAATCAAAATAAATACCCTCCAACTTGTACTATCAGATGATAGATCGCTCAGTAATATGTACAATGAAATTAACAATAAAAAATTGTTTTTTTTGACGCCAGGTAAAGTTTTTGAGGGCAGTATCCTTAAAGACTCATTTTACAATTTGAAAATCGTCTAAACTTAAAACTCCTTTATCTCGAGAACTTAAAATTCAAAATTTTCGTCTTTAAAATAAAAATTTCGAATTTGGCAATAGCAGGCTCAAATTTTCCATAGTTGTTCTACCTCATAAAAGTATTCGACCATCACGGAAATCTCCATACAAATAGTATTAAAGTGGATCTACTCATAAAGGAATATGTACTTAAACTATAAGAAATACTCTTTTTTTTTTCCAACTCGTAAACTACACATCCAAATAGTCATTTTTGAAACTTGCAACAACAAAACTACCTATTCTGTTTTCTAAAATCATCAACCTGTGCCACTTTGTGTCACTAATCGCCAACATATATAATGGCTGTGACCCCCTCACACTATACTCCCACTATTTTAATAGGCTGGAAATCAGCTTTCTGTGCTAAGCAATTTCTTCAATCAATTCGTTACATGATGAGTAATGGCGTACCCGGCGTTTCTCGAGTTTCAGAGTATCCTGAGTGAAAGCTATCGATTCCGAGTCACAAATATCTGATGATAAGAATAAGAAACAATTACAAATGGTGTCTAACGATTTTGGTAAACCAGTAAATAGACCCTACAATTTTCTGAGAAAAAGTAATTATTAATTGTGTCAACCTGGACTTCTCGGTTACATACATGGTCGTGTATTAAGTAAGCCATGGGCTTTCATATTGTTGCCCTATCAGAAAACACAGCATTAGAAATGCCATAGCCTACAGAATATAAGGCCTCAAAGTAACCTGCAGATTTGGGACTAGGGATGCGGTAGAAGATGGTAGAACTAATACAGGAGTTGCCTTAAGGATACCGCCCTCGAAAAACCTTGCCTGGCGTAAAAAAAACAGCAAAATTTTTATTGCTAATTTCATTGTATTACTCAGCGATCTACCATCTGATAGTACTAGTTGGACGGTTTTATTTTGATTTTTAGAGTTAATTTACCTCCTAAAGTTTAGCGTTACTAAAAATTAAAAATTATTGGAGGTTTTTGACGCATCTACCAATTAGATTTTAACTTATTTGATAATTTTTTAATGATATGGACCTTAACATTGTTTTGGCACATTTGGAGAGTATATAACACAAAGATTTAGAAGAATTGCAAAATAAATCCAAACAAAATAGCTCTATAAGGGAGTTCATTTATATAATGCTCGGGAAATCACCTGTTTGATATCAGATATTTAGCGATCACTGGATCAGAAATAAAATTCTGATCATTTCATAAAATTTGCTCGGATCCGATAATTTGTTCTTGAGATATCGCATATTATAGGTAAAGTTCGGGCATAAGATCTCTCTATGGTCCCGAAAGAGGCTGATATCATATCTTAAAAACTAGTGAAGATATATCATCTATTATATTCTTAAATAAAAGGATATATGCGAAAATATATAGGTTCCTCAAACATTCCTTTGTCAAAAAATAGATATTTCTCGACTTATAGTTGATTTAATTGTGATACAAATTCTTTGGAGAACTTTGAATATAATAGAAAATGGCGAATCTAATCATTAAATATGTATCCAAATGTGGCTATTATGCTAAATAATGAATACAATTGTCCTTAATAATGTGTACAGAAAAATTGGAGAACTTTGGATAATTATTTTGAATGTTCTGGCGTTGGACCTCCCAGATTCGTCAAAACCTCCCATTTAGGATCCAAAAAGAGACATCTCTCTATCTCTGTAAATATAAGCCCAAATTCTTAGTTCTCACTTCCTAATATACTTTTTATGTGTGCACATATATGATTCATTGATAATAATTGCACTACATCTTATGGAATGTAAGTTTTAGATTTTTGTAATATGATGACGTAGCATTTTCGAAATCCTAACTTGGAAACTAAAAGTCGTAGACTTTCGCTCTAACTTCCTAATATGTATACTTTTTGGAAGCTCTTTATTCATTCTAAACTGATAGATTATACTTCGTAGTGCGAGGAATATGAATTATTATTTACAATTATCTCAAAATATTCGGGGTTAGGGGCTTCAATGAAATTTGGTACTCTTGCTATTTTTTGTAACATTTGGTTCGAATATACCTAAATCAGCAGTGTAAATGCGAATAAATGTATGTAAATGCTTTTGTTCATTATTAATAACTCATTTTACATTCTTCTTAACATCTAAACTTAAAATCTCTACATCTCGGGACTTTTCAAAATTGACCGTCTTTACAGAATTTTAATTCAAAATTGTTTTGAGATAGAGGTTTGAAAATTTCAAGAGTTGTTCCATATTATTAGGCTATGGACGTAGGACCACTTTATTTTCGATATCTTATAACTTGGTGATTTTATTCCTTATTTCCCCAATAAACAGACATTTTTCGCCGTTTTTGACCCCTTTTTTTCGGACACCGATAAAATTTACAATTTTTGTCATTTTAACTTTCTTCCTATGAAGTTGCAAATATGATAGACTATCTATGTTTCGATTTTGGAAGCATTTGATTCCTTGGTATGTCCTAAACAATTCCTTGAGTGGCCGGATTTCTACCATGAAGATGTGATAGAAAAAAACAGACTTTGAGACACAGTATCTCAAAAACTAGAAATGAGCTAGTATTCATAGACGGAGATACCTGTCCACGCTTAACATCTCTAATAGCTCTATAATCGTATGCTGTATGCCAAATCATGTTTTTTCGAGGACGGTATCCTTAATTAGACACAATGAAAAATAGTAAGATAATAGTTCCATACCTTATCATTACCTTATCTTTCAAAAACTTAGTTATTATTAAATGTAGTGTTACATACAACTTTTAATTATACTACAAGCGCGCTTCGCTTGCTTGCGCTGCGCGGCTAGCTAACACTTTGTGTCCGTCAGAGGCACCCTTTGGGACCTAGGGCTCACAGTGATTAATTGAAAGGTGGATGACATCTCTAAATACGTCTGTCTTACTGTTATAATCGATATCACTCGAAAAATCACCAAATTTGTCAATTTTTCAATTTTTTTTATTTTTGATGCATATGGTGACGTCATAACAGAGTGATGAGACTTCAATTTACATGATAGTTGTATCAAATATGAGATGTATTATATATATTTTTGAGATGTGTTCAGAACTTAGTGGAACCAGAGCCAAAAGAATCCCACGTGCATAAAATCAGCTTTCTGTGCCAGGCATTTCTACAATCAATTCGTTACAGTGATATATATATATCGAGAGAGAGAGAGAGAGAGAGAGAGAATAATCGAGTTTTAATAGTAGTTTTTCTAATCACGGGATCTCGGGATTGGAAAAAAAATGTCAATCCCGGAATCCCGAATTCACGGGTTATAAAATATGTCCTGGATTGTAATTCCATGCGCTTCCTGGTTCCGACTAGCTATGGCGTTCCATCGTCTCGAATAATTCAAGCGACTGCTTTGGAGTGCGACTCGGCTTAGATTTTTGACATACGAGACAGGCTTCGCAGTGTGCTCTGGTCTCTCTTGATATGTTTTTCCAGAAGTAAGTCCTTCGTACCAATCGAAGAATCCACATCAATCAAGAGTGCGACTGTGCATGCAGCTTCTCGAGATCTTCGATTTGTAATCCTTTCGATTCCACAAACCTGTCCTGAAAATACAAAAGTCTGCGAACTATGTACAGCTTGGGGGCTTCCTTTCTTTAGAGGCCGTGGGCAACCGAACCCGTTTCTAATAGTTGCGAAACAACATTTCGAATCACTAGGTCTTCTCGCTGTGCACTTTTCAAACTATCTACTTGCATCCACTACACCTGATTTTCGACTGTATATACTTTCGTCCTGAAATCCTCTCCCGCATTTACCTCTTCATCCATTTGCATCTGACAACTGCGGCTGAGATAATCTGGAAGTGAGTTCTGTGATACTGGGCGATATCCGATCTCGTATGGAACTCTTTCCAACTCCATTAACCATCGTGCAAATGTATGCATTGGATCCCGTTGATTCCGCAACCATTTGAGAGGATAGTGGTCGGTGAGGAGAATTACTTTTTGTGCAGCTTTCAAATATACTCGCCACTTGTGTGTAGCCGCGACCAGGGCCCAGGCTTCCAATTGTCCTGCTGAGTAGTTTCTTTGCACGGACTACAAGGTTGAAGAGAAATAACACACAGCTTTTAACATTCCTGGATTTCACGTCTTCCTGTGATAGAACGGCTGCTACAGCTCGCAAACTTGCCTCTTCCTCGATGTAAAATTCCTCTTTCCACTGCGGAAAGGGTTGCAATACCGACTCTTGGACGAGCTTATTTCTCAATTCATGGAATGCACTCTTGAAATCCTCAGACCACTTCCATACGCCGTGCTTCGCGATAACTGATGTAACGGTTCCTCGATTTGGGCGAGCCCTGGAATGTAACTTGTGTAAAAGTATAGACTTCCGAGGAACCGCTGTAGTTCGCACACAGACTTTGGTTTAGGGAATACCAACAGTCACACAACTATAGACGGGGCGGAACTCTTTCCCTCTGCTGAAATGAGATGCCCCCAAAAGACGCCTTCTTTGCATCAAAAATGGCGATTGTCCTTCTCAACCTTACATTAGCCCTCCTCATCTTTTCGAAAGTAATTTTCATATATTTAGGTGTTGATCAAAATCCGTTGAGAACACAATAATCGTCCACCTAAGATTCTACTCTCATCATCCACTCCAGATGTTGTGTCCATCAGCCTTTGAAATGTTACCCGCGAATTGCACAGGTCGAACGGCATGATAACCGTTTCATACTGGCCTCTAGAAGTATGGAATGCTGTTTTCTCCACGTCCTGACTTCTCACTGGTACGCACCAGTAAGCGCTTGCTATTTCGATAAAGGAAAATTAACGACTTAAATTATCTAAAATCGAATGTATGTTAGGAAGGCTATAAGCATCTTCCTTCGTAATCTTGTTTAATGGCTGGAAGTCAATTGCGAATCTCCAGCTCCCATCCCTTTTCCGCCCACCACTACATTTGATGCCCAGGATAAATGAAAGGGTCTGCACACTCCATTTTTCAGCATTTCTTTCAACTATCTCTCGATTTACTCCTCCAATTCAGGTGGTACCCTTCTTGCTCTCTTAATTGGCGCTGCATCGCCTGTTTTGATAACATGCTCGCACATACCCATCTTTGAGAGCCGCTTAGGGTCTCTTGCGAAAAGATCCTCATTTTCCTCTACCAGTTGGACTAATCGCCTACGCTGTTTTTCTTCTCGTGTCGCTTCAGTAACCGAGAACGTCGAATTTCCTCTAGGATCGGTCTGTCGGAATACTCCTTTCGACTAAGAGTGATCTTACTTTAGTCATGAGATCTCCAGAGTCTTTTTCACGAGCCGACGAGCCGAATGCTGAGTAAGTTTCGCTTCTCGAAGCAATCGCATCCAAAAACAATCTACAAACTCGCCGCTGCTCAACTCCATAGCGTAATATTTCAGAGTTTCCTCGTATAGATATGGTGGGTCCAGGTTGTCCTTTAACAATTTAAAAGCTTCTTCTAAGGTATCCTTCTTTATCTCCTCCAACACTAGTGTTTTCTCGACTTCTCGGCGCGAAACATAAGCAAGTAAGAGCTACACAGCCGCCTTTTCATTTGCTGTCGCGACTAGTCAGCTAGCAGTAGCGCTGAAAAGCAGCTCTCACTCCTCGATCCTCTGTTCTGTCACGAATAACGGAATTCCAACAGTGAAACCAAGTGAGTGTAGTCTGGTTAGTTTGCCGAATATACTACTTATAGTGACCAAATTCTGAAATGAGTGGCTATAATATTATTATGTTAATATTTTCTTGGTGATTTTCCGTATGGCCAAGCTATAAGAGTTTAAGGTATGAAATTCTGTGAATATATGCTTTGAGGGTATGGGGTGTACAGCAAAGTGCCCGAATTTCGATCAGACACCAAAAGATAAATGAAACACCTTTGAATGGCCAGACAGGTTGTGAACAAAAGCTGAAATTACCAAAAATCAAAAGGGAGACAATAATGTCATAATTCCATGATGAGTCGACGTTTTGAGAGGTCAGAACGTAGTGGAGTCAACTCATCATGGAATTATGATGCTATTGCCACCTGTTTTATAATTTAAAATTTTTCTTTTTTCGAATCTAACTCGCTATTTTAGGTGATAGAAGGCTGAAAATTTATTAAAATGTGTATATTAATATCTCACATATGGTAAAACTATCATCAAAAAATGATGACTCATTACTCTACAAAAAAATTGATAAATTGTCAAATTTGGTGATTTCGAGTGATAACGATTATAACAGTAAGACAGACGAGTTTGGAGATGTTAACTACCTTATAGTAATAAATGTGAACCTAGGCGCCCAAAGGGCGCCTCTGGCGGACATCTGCCAGCCGCGCAGCGCAAGCAAGCACAGCG